>CADEHL010001205.1:824548-978175 GCA_902827135.1 Harpagifer antarcticus | reverse complement strand
ATTATTTACAGATACAACTTTTTTTTATGGAACCTAAATAGACTGTCCTGAAAAACACAGACTTCGATCGCCCATCATTTTTCTTTCTCACTTGCCACTCAGGGCCTCTGGTAATGTTGTTATAATGAAACTATAATCAGGCAAGCAGAACAAATACTCAGACCTGGAACAAGTTAATGGCCACCATCTGTTCTTTTTAGTTTCTTCTATGGGCTAGTATACTGTCTTAAGTTACCTTACATATTCATTATATAATATACTGTACCTTTCTCCGTATTCTGTTCAGCTCTCAACTCAGGCCTAAAATCTGACAGAAATCTGAATTTCCTCCCAAGAACAACAAAGCTTAATTCTTGATGTAAACTGACCTTTCGAAATCCACCTCAACAATCATGAACCACAACTCAAAAACAACTTTCAGATTAAAAAGACACAATACCTGGACATGCCTTCAGTGGATCCGTTTCATCATAGGAAGTGTTGACTGGAACAATGTGTCCTCACTAAAGATGGCACTGTCTGATATAGTGAGGGGGAGCAGAGGCTGGGTACAGCGATCGCCCTTCACTCTCCGTTGTTTTGTATCAGAAAGACGTCTCGTTTCAATCGCACCGGTGCCAAGTTTATCTTGGAGCAGAGAGGAAGAAAACCTACCGGTGTGAGGGTCACGGTTGCATTTTCACTGTCCTCATAGTGAGGGGAAATGTACAGGGCATCAGAATGGAGCCACGTTGTTATTGAGCTGGTGTTGACATCGGTGTTTGTGTTTGTCACTTGAAGTAAATAATTAAAACAATGGAGGCTGTGAAAGCAAATGGGGATTACTCGATAAACTTGCTCAATGTTTCACAACTACATAAAGAGTTCATGTCTCCTTTTTTTGGAGGTTACACATACAAAACTCTAAAGTTAATTGTGTGAGGAATTTGGATATATATGGAGTCATCGAAGTAAAGTTAGACACCAATTTCTTCAAGATAATGCCATATTCGTCAAATTTTTGGCCTTCTTTTCTCTTCTATTAAGAAATCAATCAATTGAAAATGTTTCAAGATGGTATAAAACAATACCATTGGGTTGAAGGTGGGCCTGATTGTAAAATATTGCATAATACGCTGCATATAAGCAGCCAACATGCTTACATTCTGCCCCTCCAGTTAGGAGACAGGAAAGTTTGCGCCTAGGTGGCAACAGAGGAGTTGCTTCCAGACAAAAATAACTTTATTAACTAAGAATATATTTTTTCACTGCAATGTCACGAGTAATTGTTCGTTGAACTGTTTACCCTGTGTGTGTTTACGCGTCTGGTCAGGGACACGTAATACCAAATGGTGGTGGTCATCTCACAAGTTAGAGGCACAGTGTGAATACTGGCTGTTTTTAGGAGATGGCTGTCTGTACATGTGTGTTCCTGTTGAGATAATACTACATTTGGATGTTCCATAATGTAAAAACTGATACTTTTATGTCTTTTTGTATTACTATAAACAGATCTAGGTGCTATAATAACACCGTGAAAGTATAAACACGCCCAATAGATGGAAAAGAACACTAAACTAGAATGCTTTTCAGCCATAAACCTTTGAACCAATTAAATTCAATGATTCTCTCTTCTAAACCATCAACGTGTATGTTAGACCCAATTCCAACTAAGCTGTTTGAAGGAAGTTTTTCCAATTAATTAGCACTTCTTTATTAAATATTATGAATATGTCTTTATTATCAGGCTATGTTCCACAATCATTCAAAGTAGCAGTGATAAAACCGCTTCTTAAAAAGCACAACCTCGATCCAGAGGTTTTAGCCAATTATAGACCTATTTCTAATCTTCCGTTCCTCTCAAAAATTCTTGAGAAAGCAGGTCGCCAAAACAGTTGTGTGATTACTTAAAAACAATGATTTATTTGAAGATTTTTAGTCTGGCTTTAGAACACATCATAGCACAGAGACAGCTCTGGTTTAAAGTCACAAATGACATTCTAATAGCCTCAGACAAGGGACTTGTCTCTATTCTTGTTTTGCTCGATCTCAGTGCTGCCATTTGATACTATCGATCATGATATCTTATTGCAAAGACTAGAGCACTTAGTTGGCATACAGGGAACTGCTTTAGGCTGGTTTAGGTCCTATCTATCTGAACGCTCTCAGTTTGTACGTGTCAATGATGAATCTTCCACGCAAACCAAAGTTAGCCATGGAGTGCCACAGGGCTCAGTGCTCGGACCTATTTTGTTCACATTATATATGCTTCCGTTAGGCAATATTATAAGGAATCATTTTGTATATTTTCATTGTTATGCGGATGATACTCAACTATATTTATCAATCAAGCCTGATGAAATTAATCATCTAAATAAAATTCAAGACTGCCTCAAGGACTTAAAAAAGTGGATGACCTTAAACTTTTTAATGTTAAACACGACCAAAACTGAAGTTATTGTACTGGCCCGAAGAATCTACGAAACAAATTATCTAAAGATATACTAACTATGGATGGCATTAATTTGGCCTCCAGTGAGACTGTAAGGAATCTTGGTGTTATATTTGATCAGGATTTATCCTTTAACGCCCACATAAAATCAATTTCAAGGACCGCCTACTTCCATCTACGTAACATTGCCAAAAAATCAGGCATATCTTGCCTCAAAACGATGCAGAGAAAACTAGTCCATTGCATTTGTTACTCAAGGCTGGATTATTGTAACTCTTATTATCAGGGTGCTACCAAGAAGTCAGTCAAGTCGCTTCAGCTGATTCAAAATGCTGCAGTCTCGTGTACTAACCAGAGTTAGGAAAAGGGACCACATTACTCCTGTTCTGGCTGCCTTACACTGGCCCTATAGAACACGGATAGAATTTAAAATCTTCTTCTCGCCTACAAAGCCCTTAATGGGCAGGCGCCATCTTACCTTAAATAACTCATTATATCTACTGTCCTACTAGGGCATTGTGTTCCAAGAATGCAGGGTTGTTGGTTGTTCCTAGAGTCTCTAAAAGTACAATGGGAGCCAGAGCCTTTTCTTATCAAGCTCCACATTTGTGGAATCAGCTTCCAGTTTGTGTTCGGGCGGCAGACACCCTATCCGTTTTTAAGAGTGCGCTTAAGACCTTCCTTTTTGATAAAGCTTATAGTTAGGGCTGATTAGATTCAGCCCCTAGTTTTGCTGATATAGGCTTAGACTGTCGGGGGACATCTTACTTCTTCCTTCTCTCTGTCTATACCTGTGTACTCCCATGTTCCGATTAACCCAGCTTCCCCACATTTCTTTCTTTTGGTTTGGTCTATATACGCTGGGATCCGGAGTCATGGATGATCCTGCGGTCCTGTCCTGCATCGCGAGCCCTGGATCTTGAGTCGTGGCTGTGGTCCTGGATCATAGGTCCTGGATGGATATCCTCGTGGATTCATCTTCCTATTATACACACATGCATTTCCAAACATTTGGACTACCTATGTTGCAAATGTATATCTTTTCAATTTACACACGGCATCTATTGCACGACTGTCCGTCCTGGGAGAGGGATCCCTCCTCTGTTGCTCCCTGAGGTTTCTCCCATTTTTCCCTTTAAACTGTGGGTTTTCTTCGGAAGTTTTCCTTGTACGATGTGAGGGTCTAAGGACAGAAGGTGTCGTATTGTCATACTGATATTTTGTACAAACTGTGAAGTCCACTGAGACAAATGTAACATTTGTGATATTGGGCTATATAAATAAACATTGATTGATTGATTGATTGATTAAGCTATTCAGAAATGTTGTAAGGTTGTGATGTCACTGTAGTTTCATGACGTTTGAAGAGAACACCCACAAATGCAGAAAACCAGGAAATACTGACCAATCAAATCAGATTAGGCTTTTATTGTGAAGGGGAGTAGAAACCTAATATAAAGAATGAACCTGAGAATAAGTGTAATATCTCTCCTTTAAAGGTCACCTATCATGATATTTTTAGGCAATAGCATATGTCTCAGATATATAAAAATATATAAAAAACATGTCTATGAAGTGTTTTGCTCAAAATACCAAACAGATCAGCCATTCTAGCCATGCCTCATATCCCTCTATTTCACTTCCTGTTTCAAAAGTGCTGACTTTCGGTATATAGCTTTAAAAAAAAAAAATGTGCTAAAAAAAAAAGGAGGGGTCTGAGCTCATGCGGGACCCGGCAGCTACCGTCTAAACTAAATGCTGCCGTGATGAAACGCCATATCATGGATTATCAAGGATCTGAAACAGTATGGAGCTCAAAGGCTTTCTCTCTTGCCGGGTTATACCACAAGGTGAGTTCCTTTTTTATTTCCTGCTTCTTCACACACATGCTCTCCAGTACAGGTTAGCTCTGAGTGTTAGCGATGCTAATTAAAACACCGACCATATTACGTCCAAAACAGTCGGGCATTGTTTCTGATAGCAACGTTTCTGATAGGCCGTGGGTCCACATTTCAGATATGACGTCATATCAGACGCCAAATCTGGATCAGCTCCGTTGTTCCCCGTTTTTAGAGATTTGGGTACGGAGGAAAAGAGAGAGGGTTTTATTTTCTGACGCTGCGTGAGTTCCCCGACGCACCGGGGACACATGTCTATGTATGAAAGACATCAAAAAGTGCATTTTGCATGATAGGTCCCCTTTAAGTAAACATGATCGTGTCTGTCTAATTTTTAAGCAAAACAAATGTTCACTCATGACTCAGCATGAAATGTACCAATTATAAAAATGGGAAGTTACTGAGAAATGGGTTTATTTTTGAATTTCACATTAGATTAGATTTGATTAGATTTTGATGAGATTAGATTTTGATGAGGTTAGATTTGATTAGATTGGATTTAGATAAAATAAGAACTAGGGAAGGTTCCCTGCAAAGGTTCAGTATTAGAGACTTTAATATTGTTTTGTTAACCATGGAGAAAAAAACTAAAATGTTTATTACACAACAAACAAAAGTTTATTCTTACCCTTTTTAATCTTTTTCTGTTCATCTTTGATAGATAGCCCCATGCAGTCAGCTCATAGATTACATTTCACATAAATCAAGTCTTTGTTACACGTTGACAAAACAGACACAAGACATTTCCTTATTCCTGCGTTTGCACAACAGGTCATTGTTTTCCACGGCACAGGTTTGCAAAGGAAGCTAAACGGCTTCTGCTTTGCATGACCTGCATTTTTTTTTTGACACTGCAATACTGCCACTACTGTTGTCGAGACAACAAAACACACACGAGAAAATACTTTGTTATTTGAACAGATGGGCAGCACTCCCTTCATACTGCCCAGCTGCCTGATGATGTATGCATGCAGCATTTTGCCACAACAGCACAGGAAGGGTATTGTGTTTTGGCATAAATGTTGATCTCATATAATTTGATCCAGTAACCAATGTGCTGAGTGCACTGAGGAGCAACAGCAGTATATTATCTACTGTGATGCTGCCATCTTGTGGATAGGAAGTACAGACGGTGCAACTCTTACCATTATTCCCTTTTCTGAGTTTTGTTTTAAATGCATTTGTGATGCAAACCTGATTCCTATTTACAAAGCAAAGCGCCGCCCCTGGCACACCAACAGCCTGTTGTCATGACCTCATTGTGATATTTCCCAAAAATATTCTACATGATGAGGGAGATGTGGAAAGGCCAACTTCATTCATAATTCATACAGAGGCCTTTAGGGGATGTCTTCCTCCGGAATTCAAGATATAATATTCATGTTGTCCTCTTCCTCCTCTCATAACCTCTTTTGTTGTAGAAAGTGGGTCAAATAAATGTTTTACAAGGGGAGCCCCAGAAGGTGGGTCTGCATAACCCTCAAAACACATGGACAGGGTATTCCATTACTCAAATACACACGATATTACAAACACGTCAGGGCACACTTAAAGGGACCGTTTGGGTGGCTTGAATTGGGGTTGTATTACTGTAAGTACTTATCCTTAGTCACTGTTTTTCCTCCAGTTTGGAGAAACAAGAGTACCAACATGAAAGGTAAGCTGTGTACAGAAGCATTTGAGCCACTTAAAAAAAGGGCTCAACTTAACAATTCCAAAATAAAATATTTTCATTGCTTTACCTAGCTGTTGTTAAGTCCTTTCAAACGGATCACTGAGGCCGTTATATCCATCTATATTCTCCTAAACGCCACCTGACTTAATAGACAAAAATAGTAGTACGCTTGTGTTATTGTGTTTTGTGAAATCACACAATAACACTAAGTAACTAATCATGTCAGTATATCAGCAACTCATGTGTTATGCAAGGTACAATTACTGTCTTTGTCAATTAAGTTTGATGACTTTGATTAAAAAATATCTAATATATTTTGTCTGACAGCATGGAGCAGTGAAAATGTTCTATATATAGCATTATTTTTTAAGTTAGGCCTTTCTTATACGGAGCTAAAATGCACTTTCTCTGCAAACTCCTTCCACAGCAGATCATAGCTTTGTTCCCAGGCTAGTATAGGTTTCATCTACTGTAGGTAATGCACTGACTATGGATACATATCTTGTACAACCACACTTCAAAACGTCCCAACATTCTCTCTAGAAATGCATTCAAAATACCTATCGTTCTCCAACCTCACACATCCATGTTTGTCAATTGCTCAGAAATGTCAGTTAGGTAGTTACACAAGCAAGCTACCTAACTGCTCCGTTCACTTGTCTTGTTTTTGTGTGAGTGCATACCAAGCTAGTACTAGCTGTCAGTATCATTTAGTTTCTGTGAATAGAGCATCTGTATCCTTCTCAATACGTCACAATGTACTGATGTAATTGCTTACGTTTTTTTGTAACTACATTTAGGAAACATTGGGTTTAATGCACTGGGATTAAAATCACACAACTGCTAAGTTTACTACTTATGTGTTTGCTTACTTTAGTTCTTCAGCTGCTTTTATTTCATCTCCTGCCCTTCCTTTCTTCATTAACTGCTACAAAATGTCATTTTTTCATATTCATTATTAGTCATTTCTAACACTTCTACACTTTGCCAAACCAAGGCGAGGTGGAGTATTGCAGATTTCCTTCAGGCAATTCTCTGCCTGTTAGTCGGGTCTTTCAAGTTTAACAAGTTTTCTTGATAAGAGCGGGGAACCAGGTTGAAACAAGTGGAAGAACATGGAAGTAAGTGTGAAAGATCATGTCCAGGGCAGCTTTAGTTTATGTTCAGTGAAGGTTTATAAAACGATTTTATAGCCTAGATAAGGATCGTATTTATTGCAGAACAGTGAGCGAAGGAAGGTATCATTATGTCCGTATTGGATTAAAGCTATCTATCTCACACATAAGTGCTGATAAGGCTGAACTCAACATTCAATAAAATGTTGCAAATATCAGAGAATTCCATGGTTAAATTAAAGTCATATTTTGTTTCTTAAGAGCAATATTTTAGCGTTTTCATCTTGAAAGTGTTTTTATCAATAAAAGCTGAGTTTGGTCAATGTGCAATCAAACAGAACAGGTGTTACAAGTGACCTTTAAAGCTCCACAAGAAATGTCTCTTCCACAATACCAACCCAGTAAGAGAGAACTGCCGTTAGTTTCACGCACATTCTTAGATGTAGAACTGTGTAAGAATGTATTTCAACAAGTCTACAATGTTTATCCAAACTGTGCAAAACAGGGCAATAGATACATTGTCATAGTAAACACTTATCAAAAGCTACCATCCTGCGAACAACACCCATTTATGAGCCTAACGGAGCATGTTGCAGAGCGTTACAAACACCCTTTGGACACATAGTAAAATATGTATGTATCCTGTCCTTGTTCGAGGCTACTCATAGTAGCCTCTGAATATGTCTGTTTATTTAATGAGTGCTATATGAAAAGGTGTCAGATGTAAAAAGGCTTTAAGTTGTGATATGATACAATGTGCCCTATAGGGGTGTCTCAGTCAGAGACACTCTCAGTCTCAGACACGGATTCTGTAGAGAAACTAACCTTAAAGTCCACAATGAAGAATTAAGTCACACTTAGCAGTCTTACCCTTGAGGCTATGTGTAGTAACTGGAGCAGTCTTAATAGTACTTCGCTTTATGTATAGGCTATTTATGGATTATTGCAATGAAAGGGGGAGACCTGTAGTCCCTGGAGGCATTTTTAGCTTCAGGAGCACCAATCATTTCACATCTCAGAGAATGTTTATAGTCTAGGAAATAATAGGCCCCAGATAACAGCTCTTTAGCTGGGCCTCTAACTTCAAGAATATAATTGCACATTATCATTAAAGGGCAATTTCCATCTTGAACACCTATTCAGCCTTAAATACTTAAATTAAAGTGTAGGCTTAGCGCTGCATTCATTTTCTGAATAATTCCTCTCACAGGTATCCCATTATCGTTCACACTTGCACCTCATTTCTTATCTCCTCCCATTCTGCACTCACACACATTCCTGCCATAAAAGCCACGGGCGGACTGGATCAAACCATCTCCATAGGGGGTGCGCTGATGATTGTAATTATATTTAGCATAATTTCCTTACTTAAATTCTACCAGAATAAAGTTGTCATGTTATCTACTTCTATATAATCTTCTCACTGTTTGCTGTGCCCAAATATAACTTTTTTTGATTATGTAGGACACAACTAGGAAACGTGTGGCCCCCATTACCAGATAATGGACTCGTCCTTACCCTGCCATGTTGGATGGAGCTGACTCTGGGCTGTGTGGCGGGTGGACTTCCCAGGAAACTTTTTTTTTTTAGCGTTTTCCCTTCTTCGCTCAGTCGCTGCAGTTTTGACCTTATTTTAAAAGGGACAACTGCATCCCTAAAACGACATTTCTTGGCACCCCTTCTTGTGGACCTCCAGGATAAACCGGTGTGAGGGGGTCGCAGGAAGGCCACGGATGACCGAGGGATTGTTTATGTTGTTGGATCTCCTATAACGAGTTACAGTCGGTGCACACTTTATAAATTGGTCCCTAATAATGAGTGGACATCCGCCGCAGCGTCGGCAAGCAAACGTCGGTTCCATACTCCTGACACCGCAGGAAAATGACTGCCTTTTCAACTACCTTGGCAGGAAATGCATTGTAAGTTTTTTTCAATTTAAATGTTATGTATGATAGCAGAACAAATGCTAACTGTTTGTTTTCTTCACGCGACCAACGGCTAG
Source organism: Harpagifer antarcticus (assembly GCA_902827135.1). Classification (NCBI taxonomy): domain Eukaryota; kingdom Metazoa; phylum Chordata; class Actinopteri; order Perciformes; family Harpagiferidae; genus Harpagifer; species Harpagifer antarcticus. The sequence goes on along the minus strand of CADEHL010001205.1, from coordinate 969,054 downwards.
CTCGTGAGATGTAACGGTTTGTTTATGGCCTTTAGTTTGCTGTTTTCCCGGGGAAATACTTCAGCGGTTGGTTTGTTTTGACAGCAGAAAAGGGAGAGTTGGCTGGGTTCATCGTCCCATTTGAAAAAAAAATAGTTGTATCCCTGCTCCAGGCCTCCACTCTGAACTTTTAAAGCTTGACACACCTGAAAGCACCCAGGAAATCCTCCTGACACACCGCTGACAGCTAGCCTGGCTGAGCTAAGCCTAGCATTGGCTACAAGAGTGGATAGCTGTGTTTTTGGAGTTGTTAAATCAATCAGCGCTATTTTGCATTACATAACATAGCTCTGAACCTTGGTTGTTTTCGGGAAGTGTGTCCTCGGAGAAGAATGTGCCCACCAGACTTGTTCTAGGACATCTCAAAAGTCCTCAGACTAGGTTCAAAACCTGAGCAGAAAGCAGGTGTGAAGGCAGCCCATAAGATCAGTAATGCACTGTCACGATACAATATTGAGTCTGATATGACCCATAAGATCAGTAATGCACTGTCACGATTTCATATTGAGTCTGATGTGACCCATAAGATCAGTAATGCACTGTCACGATACAATATTGAGTCTGATGTGACCCATAAGATCAGTAATGCACTGTCACGATTCAATATTGAGTCTGATATGATGTAACACGTGTAGCACGATTCAGCTGACTCATTTGTATGGTTGCACTGTGTCTTTATTATTTTATGCAACACATGTGCAGCTGCATCAACACTATTACACAGCAGTAGCTTAACCTAACATTTATTTTACATGTTCTTCTGTCTCCTCTTTGTCATCTTGCAGGACTACAACTACAGAACACCCACAGGCTAGTACATATGCATATTATTCAATTATATAAGGAATTGGAGCAGTTCAAACTAGTTATAATTCCCCAGGGAAGCAGATAACAGGATGTGTGGCTCATCACAATTAAAATATTGTAAGCTTTTTTAGGTAGTGGATGGTAGCTTACATCTTTGTTATTATGGCTGACCTGTCGAAGGAATAAGGGTGTTTGAGTTATCTGGAAACTCTCGGGAAATTGCACCACCACCTTTAAGGTAGTCAAACGTGCAAATCTTTCACTGTGAAGTTTGATGATATTTTGTTTTGTTCGATTTCCCAAAAAAATGGGACAACCCTGAATACAAGGCACGGTTTGAGATCCATATAAAGTTCAACGTTTTCATGTGGGATCTAGAAAATGGTATTATTCCCATTGTATATAACCATAATTGTCTTGAAGCTTGTTTAGAAACTATGTCACCAGTGATATCATCTGGAAAGAATGCCTGTTATTGATAGCATTGACAGATAAGACATGTTGAAAGTGAAGTGTCAGATAAATAAATGTGCTCTTGGCGTATAAAAATCTATTTTGTATCAATATTATACTGGTGTCATAATATGAGATATCATCTTAGATTTGGGATATTGTGATGTCATAAGTGTTGACTTTTCCTGGTTTGAAGGGCTGGACTACAGTGATGTCATTTTCTGAATTTACAGGACCGTTCAAGCTTTTCTACTATTTGCCAACTGCTTAGTCATTTTATCCAAGTTATAAAAATTCTCATTGTATAAATATTTTGTGAAGGCATCAACCCTACAATATTGTGACGGTATCAAAATTGAGGTATTTAGGTGAGAAAAATGTGATATTTGATTTACTTTAAATCGTCCAGCCCTAAGCCTAGACATTGCCTGTTCTCCTGTAACTTCCCCATGCTGATCATACTGACCTCTCGGTGTGTACAGTAAAGGTTGTGTATGACTGACATATTTTCTTGGTGTGTGTGTGTGTGTGTGTGGGCTTTGGAAGGACATGTCCTGTCCCATCATACATGATGTCAGCTTGTCAGTGTGCGAGCCTCACACCCTCCCTTGCAGCTTCCTGAGCTGTGTCTTCTTACACCTATATAACCTGTTTTAAAGAAAACAAAATGACGAATATCCTCAGGCATTTTGGCACTGGTGGCTGGACTAGAATCCTATCGAAATAGCTAAATGCACTTGTGCAATATCCAAATTGCAAGAGGTGTAATATTTAAAGAATTGTTTTGGTCCCCTGGTTTACATATCGTATTGTACAAACGTATGAAAAAGTATGCAAAGAATTATCATAATATATCTGCATATATCAGTCCAAAACAAATTAGATATTTGTTTCCAAATTGCTCAGCCCTGTCACTTCGCATGTGAGCATAATCCAGAACATTCCTGGCAGTCCTACGCTTTGTGTGTCAGTGCACAACTTTACATGGAGAGAGAATCAGTGTGTGTGTGGGTGAGAGAGAAGGAGACAGACATTGTGTGTCTCCCTCGCCAATCTAATTAGGATGCCCACCAGTGATTTAGTGGCCCGACTGAGTGAGAGTGTGTTATGTACTCGTGCAGAAATGGTGTCAACTTTTGCCTTCCCTTTTTATTTGTACTGTTCATTGTAAGATGCACAGCCATTAATGGGCTCTGTGCAGCCGAGTTACACTTGATTTATTCTGGCTCTTAAAAGCTTTTTTGCATATCAGCTTATTCTTAACTGAGATCTCTCTCACTCAGCAGTGAGAGGTTACGGTACAGTGATACAAAGGGCATGTTTTTCAGCAGCTTTGCTCTGAGGTTTTCTGTTGTATTATTGTATAGAAAACACACTACATGTTTTAAATTCTGTGGCACTACTTTTTCGCCTGCTCTTCAGACGGTAGTGTTGATAAAAAAAATATTTGGAAAGGCAAAAATTCATTAAAATTATAAAGAAATTAATAATTGTATTTTTTATTGAGATGTAATGATCAGATAAATAATCTACTATTTTGACAATCAATTCGTTGTTCACGCACAAATGTCAGAAGATGCTGGTTCAGTTTCTCAAATATGGAGATGTGTTCTCCTTTTATATCACATTAAACAGAATGTAGTTGTATGTAATATCTTAGTGCAGCAAAGCATACAGAATACACATGACATGTACGGGCATTTAGTGTGTAGTTTAGTTAGTGAGTTGTGTACCTTCTTGGATCATGTTTTAGGAAACATGTTAGTATGTCCACCTGCATTCTGCTGCATGTCTGAATAATGCATCTATCACACACACACACACACACACACACACACACACACACACACACACACATAAAGAGAAACACACACAGGTACATGCACAGTGCTCTTACTCATTGGTTTTACTCATTGGTATTCTTTCTGCTGTTTTCCCCATCAGCGACATTCTGACTGGGCAAAGGGTGGTGTGTGTGTGTGTGTGTGTGTGTGTGTGTGTGTGTGTGTGTGTGTGTGTGTGTGTGTGTGTGTGTGTGTGTGTGTGTGTGTGTGTGTGTGTGTGTGTGTGTGTGTGTGTGTGTGTGTGTGTGTGTGGTGTTGTGTGTGTGTGTGTGTTGTGTGTGTGTGTGTGTGTGTGTGTGTGTGTGTGTGTGTGTGTGTGTGTGTGTGTGTGTGGTGTGTGTGTGTTGCCTGATCAGCAGTCCTCTCGTACAGGAAGTCCTGTGGTCAGCCTCCTCTGGTGATTTGTGCTGGAGAACATTAATCCTCTTTTCCTCCACTTTGCCCCCTTTCTCTCCTTCCTTCCTTCCTCCTGTTTAGTCTCACCTTACAGCATTACTATCATCTGCTGTCATTCATATGTTCTCTTCAGGACTTCATCAAGCCCATCTCTGCCATCCCATCCCTCTCTTATTACTCCCACACACTGTCCCTTTGTCCCTCTCCCTACACTGCCTCGCTTCCTTTTCTATGTTCCTTCCCTTCTTTTACTTGCTGTCCTTCCAGAAGATCATGTGAAGAGGTGTGATGATTGTGTGCCAATATGAAACAGCTTGACCAAATGGCTAATGGACCGCATTCAAAATGAGTCAGCTATAGTTGGCTTCTGCAGAAAGCAGATGCATGTCCTGACTTCCTTTTTCACACAGAATATAAGTTTTGAATATATTCTTTACGGTAGTTTCCAGAAACCCTCCGAAATCAGAATGTTTGTCTCGCTTGTGTGAACACATTTCAAGGCTTTATTTCTTTAACCAACTTATAATGTTGTACTTATTTAATAAATTATTACAACTTTATGACTTTGGACACAACTTCCGATCCCTAAACAAACAGCTAATGATTGACTTTTCACCTTAAAACGCTTTTGAAGTTCTTCGACATTTGGTGAATTTATTTGTTTCTACTCGGGTTATCTCTAAACTAATGTTTCTTCCAAGAGCAAAGAAAGTGTGTGTGTGTGTGTGTGTGTGTGTGTGTGTGTGTGTGTGTGTGTGTGTGTGTGTGTGTGTGTGTGGTGTGTGTGTGTGTGTGTGTGTGTGTGTGTGTGTGTGTGTGTGTGTGTGTGTGTGTGTGTGTGTGTGTGTGTGTGTGTGTGTGTGTGTGTGTGTGTGTGTGTGTGTGTGTGTGTGTGTGTGTGTGTGTGTGTGTGTGTGTGTGTGGTGTGTGTGTGTGTGTGTGTGTGTGTGTGTGTGTGTGTGTGTGTGTGTGTGTGTGTTGCGCAGGTGCTGAGCTGCATCATAGTAGCAGAAAGAACAAGAGAGATGTTTTGTGTGTGTGACTGTAAGCAAGTATGATTTTTATTATTTTTTATTGTCGGGTCTTGATGACGCCATAGACGCAGCTTTACTTCCTGCCTTCGGCCCTGTCGGGAACAATCAGCGCTCCATGGGCAGATGAAGCCCCGGGATTTAGCAGCATGGACACCATTAACATCGCTGTTGCATAGAAATTCTTTCACAAAGAGAAATTCATATCATCCGATTTGATGTAGGCTATCAAACAACAGAATTAAGAGCTGTAATTCTGCTACGAGGCGTCAAATTGGCATATCTTCAAAGTCTGTTGATGCTGAGTTCTTAAATGTACGTTGAAATGTGGATGCATGTCAATTAGTAATAGCATCGGGCTATTAAATGAATATAATGCAGTGGAGGTTGAGAGAGAGAGAGCTGATTGGCTGATACATTGAGGTTAGACTGACTCCCATCATACACCATCCTTATGATGTAACATCTCCTCCACATGTGCACGTTCCAACCTAAATTGTATAATAGTGTCTTTTCTCTTTTGTCTGCTACAGTGGCTGTGAACAGTGTGTCGTCCGAATTACTTTTTTTTGAGGGGGCCTAGGATTTGATTGCCTAATTAAAAGACTGTCTATATGTTAGGAACTAGTCTTTCGGCTGTTCTTCTTATGAGTAAGACACAGACAAGTGGTCCTATTTCGCTTGAAACATTTTTAAAGGAACCTTTGTAGCTTCTATCCTGCCTTTTCAGAACGTGTTCAAACTGCTCGCCTTAGCGCTCGATTCAGATTTATTGCTGAAGTCAGATCTTTTTGGTTTGCTGTCAACATTGTTTTTAAAAAGTGGTCAATGGTTAAAAGACTATTGACAAAGACGATTTGTATGATTGTTCCCGAGATATCAGAATTTACGATTTCATTTAGTTCATGAGAAGTTGAAGCCAGATGATATGATAACAAGGACGAGCAGAAAGAGAGCCACAGCAAATATCAATAAAGGGACTATAGGGACATTCTTTGCTTTCAATGTTATTAAAGTTTAAGTTGCAGCTGTACTGTTTTTGACTTCTTAACTGCGCTTAAAACAAGCAGACAACATTCTTATAGAGAAAATAACTGGAAAAAACTCAGATGAATCCTTGCTGCTGTGGAAACATGTGTTTTGCTCTGAGTTTTAAAAAAAATCAAATCTACCCTCTTCGCATCTGCTTCATTTAAACATCACGTTGTTGAAGTCTCTTCCGGGAAGCACTGAGTTGAAAAGGTGATCAGCAGCGACTCCCCGTGAGCTGCCGCTGCTTTCATCTGTGTGTTAATGACTGAAGTCAGACCCCCTGCTGTGTGTGAGCCCCCCCCGGCCCCCTGTAAACCTGCTGGAGCCTCATCTGCTCTTATGATCATGGATGTGTCTGAGTGTGTTACAGTTGTGCTTCTCAGCGTGTGCCATTGTGCAGCTTACACAGCAACAACTAGGGCAGCTGTTGCCTTTCTTTATCCACTGCAGAGTCGGGGCTGTAAACACAGACTGATCTTGAGTTTTGCAAACATGGGCTTTGCAGATTGAGGCCCCAGCCATACGAGGACAATAACGGTCATATCCGCTACAGATCTCTATCATATAGACGGTTCGGCCACACGAGGCCGACAGGGAAACGCATAAAACAATAACAGGTCCCAAGGTGGGTAGATCTTCAGATAGATCTGGGGGGGCAAACGGCTCTGTGTTTACACCTATACGATCACTTCCAGATAACGTTGAAGCAATAGCTCCGCCTCTCCCACCTCTCCTGCTCAGAGATCAGCTGCTGGGCTGTCAGAAGAGGGGGAGGAAAAGAGAGGCTCCGTTTTTTATTATTAAATAGAGTCGTTATCAATTTGTTTTTAAAGCTCAATAAATAACAAAGAAGACCTTTGACCGGCACTTTTCTAATTTTCTGAAGATTTAAACTTTAACGGACATGTTGACCGGCGGAAAAAATCTAACTGAAACTCTGCTGCACGGTCCCCTCGTCCCTTGGAAGAGACGGAGAGGTGGGTGTTTGTCATCTGCTGGTGGACTACCAGAGAGATTTACACAGCAGGAGCACACGCTTGCCTCGGGGAGGGAGAAAAAGAGCCAGAGCGTCCACAGCGGAGAATAAACAGAAGGGCAACCATGGCAACCATGCACGGGAAGTCTTCTTTGCTGCTTTTGTGGCAGGAGTACAGCGCCACTTACAGGCCCGGCATATGTACTACAGCGTCTCCAGCGCTTTCGAGCGGTCTTGTGTGAACGGACACATTTCTGGTGCCTATTGCGTGTGGACGGGAGACTTTTTTGATCTCGATTTCGGTCCGTTTGCATTATGGTCCTTGTGTGGCTCCAGCCTGGGACAGTTGATGAGTTCAGAGACACATTGAAGGTTACGTTGCTACCAACCTGTGTTAGGGTTGCCATCAATTCATTGCTTTCATTTGCACTTTGGGCAATGTCTGGGAATCAGGTCCTAACATCGTACTGAGTTTCCAGGTGCACAGCAAGAGATTGTCGATGTAAGCAATGTTCTCACTTATAAGAGAAACATTTGCTCATAAATAACTGAGTCTCTTTCCGTTTCGTGACTTTGTCTGACACCGACAGAATCGTACGAATCTCGTCCTCTCGCCAGTTAGACATTTTGGTTTCCATGTGAAGGAACCCATGAGTTTTCACTCAAATGATAATGTTTTGAAAAATTATTTGGCGGCCCACTTGCAATGCCTTCGCGGCCCACTAGGTGGTCACCGGCCACAGGCTGTGAACCGCTACTTTACACAGTATGTATTTTTATTTTAGCATATTGTATTAGAATATTGTATTAGCATATTGTATTAGCATATTGTGCTGTACTAGGTTAAAACCCTTGCTAGAAACCTCTTGGTTTGGCCTGACTCTCCCTCTCTTCTCCTCTCCCTCCAGTCCCTGTCCTCGGCCGTGGTGCAGCTGTACACCGCAGACAGGAACTCCATCTGGAACAAGAGAGGCTGCGGGGTGGCCTGTCTGGTCAAAGACAACCCGCTGCGATCCTACTTCATCCGGGTGTGGGACATCAAGGTGAGGACGTACAGAGCAGCACATAAACACTGTAGTAGCTGAGGGATGATGGAACTCACCACCAATAATATTATATATAATATATTATGCTGTTATGTTAAATGTTTGTTGTTTCTTGATATCTGTCTATGTTGATGTTACACAAGGAGCTGCTGTGATGCAAGTCACATTTCAGACTTGATCTGGCCATTAAAGTGTTATCGTATCGTATGTGGTGTACCGCCATTTCATATTCCTGACCACCTCATGATTTTATAACAACACGGTAAGGTCTGTGGGATGCTGTTAGTGTTTGATATATATGGTGAAGCATTTATTTAACTGTGTGTTTTCCCACAGGAGGGTAAGATGATGTTTGAACAGGAGCTGTACAACAACTTCAGCATCTACCTCCCCAAACCTTACTTCATCACATTTACCGGAGATGTGAGTTCTCCTGTACTCTTTCTTGTCTTATAAATACTTTTTCAATTTTAATTCTTATTTCTTCATCAAAATGCTGCTGGAGAGAGGAGAGTATTATTTGGGAGGACTTCAGGGTCTGCCTCTCATGCAAACTACGTCTTAACACCAGAGACATTACATTGAATAAAATACATTTGAGTCTTTGAGAAAGGGCGCTGATATCCTTGATTGGAAAAAAAACCATTATTGACATTGACACTGTAAACATGTAGCAGCAGGAAGTGGATTTGGAAAGCACATTTTTAACAAGAACAAATATATTTTGGAAAGCAGTTTATTCCTGGAGTACAAACGCTTTGCTACAGACTTTATGTTCATCAGAAAATGTATATGAGAACTGTCATGGTGAGCCCACATCCACGTTACCTACCAAAAGTCATCGTGACATCTCTTGGCATCTTGTCACACAACATTTTGTTCATCTAAAGCGCTTAATGTGAAGAAGAAGCTTTTATTTGTGGAGCAACAACTGAGCTGGTGTGTCCTGCAGCAGACCATGAGGAACGTGGGACAGCTGATGGTGCTGATGATGATTACAATTAGGGATGCTCCGATCGCCGGAATCAGTATCGGCCGATCCGATCGAGTGGGCGGGGCCTATGGGGATCTTCCATTTAAAGTGCTGTTTAAAACTCAGTTAATGGAGCTCATTCACTGGCGCTTCCACAAACAACAACCAACATTATTACATTCAAATGAAGTACATTATTCAAGTTTCGTTAACTTTGGATAATAACACGGGAGAAATGAGCGGAAGCGCTCTCTTTTCCTCTCTCCCTCTCTCTCTCTCTCCTGACAGCCTGTCAGTATCGTCTGATTCAGCTCACTGATCCAGTAATGAGTGACCCGACTGAAGAATAAATATATGTAGAACTAGTTTAGCTTGTTCCAGAGGTAGATAACATAGCTCAGTGTGTTAGGTCTAACTCTAAGTGTGTGTGTTGCTCCGCTCACCGGTCCGTCACAGCGGGTGGAGTTGCAGGATTTCTGCTTCACACACGTTGCATACTGCTATTTATTGTCATTTTCGGATCGGCCGATCGATCGGAGCATCCCTAATTACAATAGTTTTTTAATAGCTTTTATAATAGTACTATATTTTTTTTAAATAAACTAATCTTTTTCTGTGTCTTTGTATGCACCATTTATACCAAAGCAAATTCCTAGTATGTGTAAACCAATTCTGATAAGGAACTGTATGGAAATCAGTTAGTTTGGTAGTTCCTTGACACTTGACTTTTCAATTGCATTGATTATTTTTCGTGTGTGTGTGTGTGTGTGTGTGTTCACAGAACTGCCAGGTGGGTCTGAACTTTGCCAGCGAGGAGGAGACGAAGCGCTTCCGCAGCCATGTGAACGAGCTCATCGGGAGAAGACAGAGGAAATCTGGTACCTACTTACTGCTGCTGCAAACATGCCTACAAACCTTCCTCTTGACCGAACATACTGAAAGAATGACGGGTTTAGAAAATGTATATCTTGTGTTCAAAATAATCCATTGTTTCTATGAGATCAAGTCTGACGTTATTCTTGCATTACAGCAGCTGTGCAACGTGAACAAAGACAAATATCTAAAACAAGGCAACAGACTTTTAACCTAATTTTACAATCGCTGAATACAATATGTTTAAGACCCTTTAACCTGCATCTGATCTGGGATTGAACTCTGTATTTGATTTTAGGATCGACTGGTAAACGAGAGTCTAACCTTATGAAATCATGAGATTCTGTATCTTCTATTTGAAGGGAAATTATTTATATTCACAGTTCAGTCTTTGAGCTTATTTCAAGTTAAATTAAAACACGGATGCAGAAAGTCGTTTTCAAAAGCAGTCATTTTGTCACGTCTGCTTCTGTCTATACTTTGCTTAATGTGTCTTTTAAAGGATTATTTGGCTTGAATTAATCACGTGGCTTGACTAGTGTGAACACAAGATCATATTCATTTCTAAACGTAGTCATTTTTTTGTACAATTCTCAACCACACAGACCTGGGCAAAATGGTTTTAACTTCCATACATGACCCAAATGAATTCTGAAGTACTAGACAGATGCTTAAATCATACTCTGATATATGAGTCTATTTAAACCAACACTTCACCAAAGAGTCATGTATGGGACATGTTTAAGAATGCTTTGCCTGGGTCTGCTAAAACTATACCATCTACTGCTTCCTCTGATTTACTTTGAAAACCCATATCACCGTTTTAAACCTTGCCGTCATTAAGGTGCTCTTATGACACTTCCAGAGTCAAATCACAATAATGTTTTCTGTCAAATGTTTATGTTAAATCCAGAAGCAAAACCTCTGGGATGCATCACAACACTGCCCTCTGGGGGTTGAACAAGTATACTGACTGGCAAAAGAAAAACATGGAAACGAGCATTGAGAGGAATTCCCTCATGGGCATAATATGTCCACAGTGTCATCAAAAGTTATTTTCTTTGAGTTATGCCTTCTTTTATTAATTAAGATTGAGCAGCAAAGAATTGTGTGTTTGTCGAACAACCTACTCTACTACAGTATATTTACTTTTTTTAATCCAGCACCAACAATTAGACTTAACTGGCAAAAGACAAAACTGAAAGGCAATTTAACAACATTTATTTTGCAATTTCACATCTATCCAATGAAATGAGCCGTGAATGTTTGACTGATTGACATTGTTTATGCGACACCATACGAACACCAACACATTTTTATATATTTCTTGCTTGATTAACCCTTAGATGCACGAGTGACTGGACCCTACACTCTTCCATAAGTGGGTCAAAAAGGACCCGTATTAGAATATTACATTAAATTTAGCTTACAATTACCAATTACAGGGACATTCTCCCTGGAGTAACTAAGGGCTAAGTGCCTTACTCAAGGGCCCACTAGAATAATATGTGTTTTTATGCAATTTTTGTCATTTTGGTTAAGAAAGATCACTTGTATAATATTTAGTATTATATTTTCGTTCACACTAGAAATATTTTATATTGAATTTTTCACTATTGATAATTTTAGACATTTTTTAAAACGTTTTCCCATAGGATCCCATAGAAAATGCATGCGGGTCATTTTTGACCCACTTATGGAAGCTTGGGGTAGTAATACAAAAACTACAATTTCTTAAAATGTATGAAATTTAAAATTAGAAATGGCATGATATCCAAAACGTGTTTTTTGAGGAATAGCTGGAATATGAAATGATAAAAAATGTAATTACAAAGATACTTCAAGAAAACCACCTCACCGGGTCAAAAAAGACCCACTTATGCATCTAAGGGTTAAGACCGCCTGTCTTCCTACTTCCTCTCCTTGGGGTCACTTCCTCACCTTTAAACGGATCCTCCTTTAATCTCTTGCTCTTCAGCCATCTGCACCGGGTGTCAAATGATATCAACACTTCTTCTGTGATCTTCAGCCATTGGAAAATTCAAGCCGTCAGTTTTCTGGCGTTGAATTTATGTACGAATTTAACACTAGCAGTCATGGCTGTGAAGAATGTCTGATTAACGTCTCCTAAAACGCGCTAACCACACACTTCGCTTGGCAAACTTCCCCTAACTTTCCATTCTGTGCAACACATGCACAAAGCCGCCGAGCCTCACACTCACCAATAAACCCTCTTTGTAAATCTCTGTCTGACGCATTCGCTTCTCACTAACACAACCCACTAAATAGCACAGCATTGTAACGATTCAATTTGTCTGTGTGTTCACAGAGAAGAGGCGCGACCCTCCAAATGGTACGTTTTCAAATGTGTCCTGACGTTAGCTTTAGAAATAAACACGAGAGAAGTGTAGAGCGGGAATCAGACTTGTGCAAATGGGAAATATTTAGTAAGCGCTTTTCACACAGTCACAAAGTGCTTCACAAAGCATTAAAACATCATACAAATTAAGAAGTGCTAAATACACAATAAAAAGATAAAATAGAATAAACGCACACAAGTTACCTAAACAGGAATGTAAATTTAGATCACAAAAAAACTTCTGGAACTTACGAATGAACTATTCGGTACAGCCCTAATTACAATGCAGTTACACTCCAAGATATCACAGTGACCTTAAAGCAGGGGTGTCAAGGCCCGGGGGCCAAATCCGGCCCGCCACTTCATTGTGTGGGCCCACAAGAGCTTGCATAGAATATAATACGTTTATTATAAGGTTACGGGCCGCTTTACAGGAGCACGTTATATATATATATTTATCTATGTATATTTATATAGTCTTAAAGTTACCACCGGCCCTTTGAGTGCAACCATAATTCTAATGTGGCCCGAGATGAAATTGAGTTAATTTCTATAAACTATGTGCCCTTCATGGCCCGCCCCTCTCTAATTATGATGACGTTACAGAAGGAATGCATTTGCACACACACAGCCTGGGGTCGAGCTGGAGGCTGACATGAAGCACGGTTTTAAACAGCTGGCTTATTAATACGTGTGAGCATGCACACACATTTCCCCGTTCAGCTGATGCTTATATTTTAACAGCAGTTGGCCTGCGGATGCTTTTCGGGTCACGTGTGGTCAGATGCTGTCATTCGTGACGTAGCTAAACCACCGTGTAACTCGGAGCTGGTATAAACCATTTCTGGGATAATGGGTTGACTTTATTGACAGACTCTGCCTTGATATTCTATTCAAAGGAAAGGAGAATTAAAAGGATGCTTCGTCCGAGTCATGTTCCTGTCTTGGATTTGTCATTTCTGAGCATCTTGTGTTTGAATTGGTGCCAACGTCGTCCATGCCTGACCCACAGGAGCATCTCCTCTCCGTCTCCATCTCCATCTGTCTCACTTTAGCTTCCATACGGCATCACACCCAAGTTCCTGTCTGTCATCTCCGTCTGCTTTCCGTCTATTCTGCCCTTTTCTCATCATTTCTGCCCCGTCATCGACTCTTTTCCTTTCCCTTTCCTGCCTTCATTTCTCAGTCTTCTTGTCTTCTCTCACCGTGCAGATCCATCATGTTTTCAAACCCCCCCCCCCCCCCCCCCCCCCCCCCTGAGATTAACGTGGGATTACGCACGGATGGGGTTTTAATGGGTTACGTAAAAAAGGAATCCAGCACTAAATCCAGAATGATTTGCTGGGATTAGATTCGTTTGTGTGTTTTGCAGGGAGAGGGAGGAGACGGCAGTGGAGGTGGGTGGGGGGGGGAAATGTTCACTGCGAGCCAATCCGAGCACAGATAATCTGACGGTGCTTCCCGCTGAGATGGAAAGTCAAAGGGATAGAAAATGATTGCAAAACGGAGCTCAGACACACGGATAAAGCAGGGACATTTGGTGAACTATTTGCATCGGAGGAAACTCTCGCTGTGATGGAAGGAATGTAAAAGGAAGTGGAAACTTAAAGTGTTGGCAGGCCCTTCTTACTTTCTGATGGCACTGCTGGATGTCTGCCCTCACAGCTCAGACAGCGTGTAAACTCTGTCTGATGAGGATATTACTTCAGTAAATGCACTAAGTCCGTCACAAGTCGGCTTATTTTCAGTGCTGGGGTTCTGGGAAACCTTTGCGATCGTCATTTGATTTCATGAGAATCTTTTCTCCGAGAAGACTGGACTCGATTCTGAAGAGAGAACAATTGGATTGCGCTTTTCCTCGACATCATATTAAAGCGGAAGCTGTGTGTCAATCTTGGGAATGAGAATCTCCTGGATGTGACACACCATATTTCTTGTCGGAAAAACAATACCTTAGATCTTTCTGGAGACAAAACTCAACCAGAAGTCAGTTGTTGAACCCTGGATCTTCTTTGGACTCTCTATCTGAGATCTCTGTATCTCTCATGCCCTGCTAACATCTGCCACGATGATGTTCTGCACCACCTTCCTGTCCGCTCCCTCTGAGGATCCTAACTATGAAGTCAATGGAGGAGGTGGAGGTTTGAGTCCAGGGAGCTGCCTGACCTCTTTACACTGCCTGGTTCTCCCTCAGGACGAACTGTACCCACCCAACGCTCCCGTCTCCGTACCCTCCGGAGAGGGAACTCAAAACCTGGTGGACAAAATGCTTTTAGGTGTCGGTATGAGCACCTGCGGGGCGAGAGAGGGTGGGTGTATTTGGGACCGGGTGAGGAGGCGACGCAGCCGCTCCCCCTCGCCATCGCCCAGCAAAACACCCAAAAGTCCATGTAGTGAAAGTTTCAAAGGTACGGAGGCAATGCTACCTCTTAATAGTGATTTAAATCCACGTTGTTTGGCTGCACGTTTGTGACAGAGTTCCTGTGATTGTTTTGTTAGCGGTTCACATTAGTGCGTAGTTATGGGTATCTTATCGCCTGCGTCCAATCCAATTTTTAGTGCATCTATTATTCACATTTAAATATGTCATTGTTTGTCCGTTTTATGTTGGTCGTTGAGCAAACTTGGAATCTATGGGTTTTCTCTCCGACGGCAATTTAGTCTCAACGCCCAATATATCACACACCGGTCATCGTACAGTATACGTTTTTTAAAGCTAATAAAAACGTAAATTCTTGACAGACCATAGCCAATGCTTTCAGAGCATCTTCGTCTGCCTCTTTAGCTCTCCACATGGAAACCCATTACCTATCAACGCCCAAACGTGATTTTTCAATTCTACCCAGACTACAAACCAAAGCCAGAATGCCTCTAATAAAAACATTTGTTGCATTGCTGCCAGATTTCACATTCATACTGTATGCAGATATCAGTTAGATAACCCGGTGTCATTACTGCCTGTCATGGCCTTATTGAGAATAACATATCAAAAGGAGTAAATAATAGACTGTCTTTTCACTACTAAAGAAATAACAAACTGACAGTTATGATGATTGAGTGAATTTGCTTAAAAAGGACTCAAAACTAAGACTAAAGGATGCTCACTAAACTGAAGTTCTACAACATATTAAAAGCTTTTATATCAATGACATTGTGAACTGTGCTTGTTATGTTTTGGTAATCTGTCATTTTGAACCTGAATTATTATAATTATAATCTCATATCTTTTAAGCCCAAATAAATATCCAGCTTCTTTTTTGCCAAACAGTCTAGATTTTAGTCTTTGCTTTGGGAAACATTTATTAGGCAAGTTTATTTATATAGCGCTTTTCAGCACGCCACAATTCAAAGTGCTTTACAAAATAAATTAAAAGACATTCCCAGAAGACCCGAGACACCCTGATGGTTCATAACTATGTCGGAGATCGTTAATATACTTTGGTCCTAAACCATTTAGTGATTTTTATTTGATTCATTACGTAACATAGGAAGCACTGCTGTCCCTAAAGAAGCTCCATGTTTGCTTTTCATAATAGACCTTATTTCTGACCCTGTCTGTGTTTAAGAAGGTCATTTTATTCCACGTTAAAGTAGATTTAGTGCAAAACCCCACATCTAAGATTTGCCTCTTTATATTTCAGTGAAACAATAGAGAACCGCAGTGACGCGTCCTAAAACCCGGAAGTAAGTTAGCATTTTTACCACGTCCGGTTCCTTCGATAAAAAGCAATGCAATTTCTCCATAGGGTTTTGGAAAATAGCTCCAAATAAGGTCTGTGATTGAGACACATTGAAGAGACAGATCACGTTTTGTTCTAAGACATTAAATCCATCAGCAGTGACCCCCGCTGGTGAAGAGTTTACGTGTCTGAAAAACGATGGTTGTTACCAAGTGGCTGAATAGGACTACAGAAGTTGTCCAGGCCGTTTTACGTCATTACACCAAACATGTAAACACTCCTCCAAGTGTGTTTGCCCTGTTCTGCTTGAAAGCAAGTACCTGCCTCCTGCAAACTGTTCAAACACTTCAACATGTACCATTTACAATCTGTGTGTTTGAATATGGATCTTAAGTTGGCGTGACGTAGAAGTAGCGACCCTGCTGTAGTTCCTTTACAGCATAACGTTAGCATTTTGCTTCTTGCGACTAGATTTATGATTAGAAAATTATAAAAGTAGGGTAGACATGTGGAGATTATCCGGCTGAACAAAAAGTGATCCGTCTCTTAAATGTGTGTCAACCACAGACCTTATTTACAGCTATTTTCCTAAATCCTATGGAGAAATTGCATTGCGTTTTGACGAAGGAACCGGAAGGAGTTTACATCCGGGTTTTAGGACGCGTCACTGCGGTTCTCAATTGACTTCTAGGTTTTCCACACGTTGTATTATACATACCTTAATCTTTATTGTCTTTCATTCTCAAGGCCCGACGTTGCCCATGGCTACGGTGGACATCAAAAACCCAGAGATCAGCAACATGCAGCGTTACAACAACAACTCTCAGGTGAACAACATCGTGCACTCGGCATTCCCAAAGAGGGAGAAGAAGGGCAAGTCCAAGAAAAAGAGACTGACCAAGGCAGACATCGGCACTCCCAGCAACTTCCAGTGAGCCACATACATCTTTTAATAACTCATTATCACATTGTAGGAGCCTAAATGCTTTAGCTGTCGTTTACATTTGTATCTCAGGCTTTGTGGAAAGACAATGAGGTTGAGCTCGGTTCAGAAATTGTCTTTTGTACGTGTGGTCATGCTTTTGATTATTCTTTGTGCTACTTTGTTAACTTAACATCTTAAACTTTAACTTAAGTACAGACTTTTAGACTTTAAACGCGCCAAAGTTGCCTAGCGACTTAATTTATTGGAAATTGAGCCACCACAGATATGTCATACCGTGATGCATATTGTGCGGTATGGTTTGTGTGATCCTGCAAACTTTGAATCCATTCTGGTTGTAGGCGAGAGAAACACATCCTGGTACTTTCCCTCTGCGCAAGGCCACGCCCCTTTTTGTGAGAAAACACTCGCTGTCATTTGATTGGCGGTAAATACAGATTATGAAGTTTTCGCCAATTACATCGAAAAATATATAATACTGCACCTTTTGTACAAGGAGCCCAATGATGAGGGTCAGGCAAATAATTGAACAATGTTATTCGACGATCTGCTTCAATTTATAGTTTAATAGATAACATTTAAATGAATAGTGGATCGATGTCTGGTCAGTTTGGCAGGCAGCAGGCTTACATTACAACTGTCATTTCTGAATTAAATCGATTATTTTACTGTCCTTTTTTTTAACTAGACCCTCCAGCAAAACGCGGGCAAAAATCCTTGATTATGTGATTAAACATGCGGGGTTTTTATGTGATTTTATGCGGTGAAATTGCGGGAAGTTGCGAAATATGCTATAAAAATTTTTTTTTAAATATTGGGCTGTCTTATTTATTCTCTCTCACACACAACCTGCCACTAACGTTAAACCCTTTTACTATTCAATTAAACACATTCAATGTTTATTTATTGTAAAAGCAATTGGGCTATTTTAATCACACACACACACTCTCACACACACACACACACACACACACACTTCTCCGCCTCATTCTGTTTTCATTTACTCGTTCGTTATCTGACCAGCTTCAATCTTGTAGGCTACTCACCTCGTTTCTTGTAGCCCTCGAGGAGGTTTGGAGGTCGATGCCTCGGTGAACGTGAGTTGTTTGGCTTTCTTGTCCGCAGCAGCAGAAAGCATTTTCGAATGTTTGAATGAATCAAAGTGGGTCGTCACCGTCGATGTTCTCTTATGCTCCAACACACAGTTGCACGGGGTGCAGAATAGTTTCCCCCCCACTTTCGTGCAAGACATCGGGGAACTGCTTTGCCCCGTCTTTAGCAGAAATGTTCGTCGGTAAATGAGATGGATTAGATGTTTTCATCTTGGTGTTTTCTCTCTCGTGTGAGCTCCACACGTTCACTCTACGGTGTTGCTTACCCTCTGTGATGCGCGAGCTGATGACGTCGTGTCATCATCATCATCACTACTTCACGTCAAGACGAGTGCGGCGATTATGCGCCCTTTTAATAAATATGCGCCCTTTTGCTGATTATGCGGTAAATTATGCGATCGCATAATCGCGTTTTTCTGGAGGGTCTATTTAACGTGCAATACACTGCACAGCAGCTTTAATACACGATTATAGCATTATGATGATTAAATAGTGTTAATCTGTTCAGTTCAAGACACAACTGCAGATTACACACAGTACAACAGCTCCATGACTGTAGGTCGTTGAGTTTATTCTACTTTCTTATATGACTCCTATATCCCATGCCCATATAAGGACTGGTGATCTGGACGAGGCTTTAATCCAGTCGGGAGTCCTTTAGATTCTAATCCTATACAGTGTGAGGAGTTATTGGTAACGCAGGAATATCGGAGTGATGCTTTCAGGAATAGTCCGAGGCAGCTTTCTTATTCTTTTAAGCGATTCTGCAGGTTACCACTGGGCCCTCGGGAATTCAAAAACAGAGGAGTGTATGGCTGCAATGTATTGAACTTCTACTTGTGTGTTTCTTCCCTATTTTGGAGATATGTGCTGCATTGATCTTCACCTTCTCACCACTTCTCCCTTTCTCTTCTCTCACAGGCACATCGGGCACGTAGGATGGGATCCAAATACCGGTTTTGATGTAAGTGCAAAACAAGAATGTATTTGAAATGTGTTCATGTGTCTCACACATCGTATGCTGCCTCCAGATGTTCCTAAAACTTGGCCTCTTGGTGATCTGATCCTCCGTCACACATCCCTCATACAGACAGACTCTTCAAATTGTATTTCGCCTCCAAAAATATTAAACGGAGCTGCGCAGCCAAGTCCTCATCAGGAGGGTTACACAAGGATATATTTGAGAGGGAAGAGATTCAACCTGCATCTTCATAATCCATGGACTCGCTCCCAAAAAAAGCCTCATCAGTAATTATAGCGTGCAGGATGACGAGCACGAGATCACACGGGTCAGAGGACTTACCGTCAGTAAATGAATTCAGATGATTTCATAACTTAAAGCTTTCAAGGACTGATTTAATTGGATGACGTCAGTCAGTGTTTCCACCAGACCAGGTGGGCGTCCACTAGGGGTGTTGAAAATAATCGTTTCTACGATGCATTGCGATGCGGACGTGGACGATTCGGTATCGATGCAGTGACGGAAGATAATCGGTTATAGCGTAGTAACGTTGCTTCCTGATTTACCGGCCGCGGTTTTACTATAACGTTTTTTTTTTCTGTCACTTTAATATCAAATCGGTCGGTGACGCAGAGATCAGGGAACAGACGTGACAGCGGCACAGCAACACCAAACACGGAGCATTCTGCTTTATCCACCAACACAACACCACCAGTCCAGAACCAACGGCAGAAGGACCCGCTCTGAATCACTCCGTGTCGCTGCGGCTCAGAGACACAGGAATTTATGTTTTTCAAAAATAATCGCGTTACAATCATGTCAGGTTTTTGGTGGATTTAATTAAGTCTTGGATTGCAGAGTATGAATGTCTTCTAGCAATTTTCAGACGATATATACGTGTGTAAAGTTTGTGAAGGCAGGAGGAAAAAAGCTTCCGCGATCACCGTCTCCTCTCCGTTCCTCCAAACCCCGCCCCCTCCCTGAAAATAATGAGTGACAGGCTGATAGTGACCCGATAGAAACTTTATTATTCACTTAATCACTGAGATATAATGAAGCTAATTTAATCTCATACATTCATGGGATTTATGTAACAGTAAGACAGAGAATGTAAGTGTGCACCCACATGCAGTATTTTTGTTTGTATATGCTATTGTAAATACTCCTGTTGTCTGCTGTGTTCAGACTCAAGTCCTGTGTGTGATGCCACATTCAGGACATTCAGTGTCCTTTCTTTAACAGAAGACCGTTGCTAGAAGCTGCAGCTAGACTGCAGAAGCATTATTTTTTGGTTTTTGAGGATGGAACAACTTCACACACAGATATAGGGAGGCTAGACCTATACAATTCATTTATTTTGGTTTATAAATTAATGTCAAGACATTTATGTTATTGATTTCTGAAGCACTTTCTAAATAATAAAAAGAGAGTTCGTATGTATTTCCTGAATGTATGCATTGATGAAAAATAAGCCATGTGCAGTAATATAGAAAATTGAGGATGCAACGCATTGGTATGAATCGTGATGCATCGAGATATCGAATTGAATCGAATCGTTGACAGGATAATCGTAATCGAATCGTGAGACCAGTGAAGATGCACAGCTCTAGCGTCCACCAAGTAGGGATGGGTATCGTTAAGGTTTTAACGGTACTGTTACTTTTATCTATACCGCTTATCGATCCGGTCCTTTAACGGTACTCTTATCGGTTCTTTTGGAGAAAAAAATGAGGTAAACTAACTAAATAAATTGTGAACAAAACTAACATTGCTTTTTATTTAAATTAAATACATAATATTTCAAAAGAAACGACAGTGTTTTAACAAATCTTATTAAATAATGTGATGACAGAACTGTAAACAGAATAGCTGAAACTTTAACAAACTAAATAACTCAGTTTCCTCTAATCATTAACCCGTGTTTGTATAATGTAGTTAACTCCGTGTGTTGCTGCTAGCATACAGAACACCTGACGTTGAAACGTTACTCGTGGATGGGGGGGGGGGCTACAGAGCTGCTAGAAAGACCCGGTGCATTCCTCCGTCTGGATGTGGAGCACTTTTGCTAAATGTTTAGACAAATTGCTCGTGTTACCGCCCTTACATGCTAAACTCTTATTGCACTTTGGGTAACGAGCATTCTCAACATCGAGACGGGTAAAGTTTAACCACACCTTGGAGCGCTTCTCTCCGCCATCTCCTCCGTGTGTGTTGCTGCATGTAGCAGCTGCGTGTGTGTAAACTGCCCCGCCCCCTCGCACACAGACGGGAGAGAGATCTCTCATCTGGATTGGAAAGATTGAAAATACTGAAACGCTTTTTGCATTCTTTTTGCGTATTAGAAACGGAGTTGGTGACATTAAAACTGTAATGTTTGTGTAGCAATAATACATAGGCTATGACATATTTTTGACATGTCTCCACGGGTAATCTGTGACGTTTCGGTCTCTCAAAAGTTGGGCCATTTTGTCCTCATGTGCCACTGAGCAGCTCTCATAGGAAAGAACGAGACCCCGCCTCCCACGCTGTATCCAGTTCTTATTATACATCCATGGGGTCCACCCCGAGAGCGGGAGGTGTGACGGCACGTGAGTTGAATTTTGAATTGAGCCGTCTCTTTATAGATACTATCTCTTTACCTATTAGTGATGGGAATTCCATCTCTTTTTAGTGAGCCGGATCATTTGGCTCGGCTCACTAAGAAGAGCCGGCTCCCAAACGGCTCGTCATGTTACCACAGTTTACCACCGAGCCTCTGTTTCGCCGCTGCGAGGCTCCGGAGCTCGCAGTTCACGCTCCACTAGCACCCCCGTCGAGGCTCGCCGGCAGTACACTTTCCGTCACAGGAACACGTTTTGCTGGCAGCGAAAATAATCCCACCAGACTCCTTTGCCCCTCCAACAGAGGATCCAACAAGCGATAACAACTCTCGATCTTCTCAAATTATAATTTTTTTGGACCCCCTCGGCTCGAGTCAAATGACGGCAAGACGCCCCCCTGGCGGAGACGCTGACGTCAGTTGAATAAAGCTTGATCGCCTTTAAAACCCTCACGAAATGAGCACGGGATATCTTTCATGGTCTTACTGCTACGTTAATTATCTCTTCTTTCCTAACCTTACACCAAAGGTAATGTAGGTAAAGAACTTCATATAGAAGTGATAATCCACCCAAAAAGTATTAAACACTTTAAAAAGTCTAGAGTTTTCTTAGTATACCTCACCACTGGAATCCATGTTAGTAATAATGGACATAAACAGTGACATGAGGAAGGAAATACATGTCAAATAGGATCTAAAGTAGAAAGCATAGAGCAAATTCAATGTGATACAAAGGAGTAAGAATAAGTACAAAATGATATGTATTACTTATTTATATTCAGACTGCTTTATAGTGTAAAGTCCGTCTATATTAAACATGTTTATATATTTATATAGCATACCGTTCCTTTCTCTTAAATCATAACCTCACTCTCTGTCTGAAACTTTTTGCTTACATTTTAAAGTACTTTTCTTGCTATACATCCAATCCAACTTTATTTATATAGGACTTTAAAACCTTCAGACCAAAGTGCTGTACAGAGAGATAAGCTCACAAAACATTAAATACATTTAAAATAAAAGATACAAACACGAAACAAACCAGAATAAACGTAATAATAAAAAATAAAAACAATAGACCACTGAAAGCAAATAAAAGCAACAATCTACTTGTTTACGAATGCTAAGGAGAAGAGGTGGGTTTTAAGACGGGATTTAAAAACAGACGGTGTGGGAGCCTGTCTGATTAACAAGGGCAGGTCGTTCCACAGTTGATTTGTGCAGGTACAGGATATCGAGGCACCGTCATCCATACCCAGGATAGTGTATTATTCAGAGCACTATATATATAACGTAGCAAATAATGATCATTCAATAATGATTTCTTCCTGGTTGGCTCACAGAAAGAAAATCCCTGGTAGTGTTACCCCACGCCACCAGGGGGCAGCATAACAGCTAGTATTATTATTGTAGTTTTTTTTATAATTTGTAGTTTATATTGTAGTTTATTGAAAGTCTACTTTTCTGAAGTTGTCTTCACAGAGGAGACATCACAAAGGATTCACAAATACTTTTTGTCTGATTTAATGGCACAGAAGCAGCTGATGAGTCTTTCCTCTCAGTTGAAACAAAGTTTGATGTTAATACAGTTTGGAGCAAATGTGCCCCAATGAGAATGATCCATTGTATTTCTGTTAGTTACATTTTAGACCCTTTTTTTAATAATTCATTACAATAATCCAAACATCTGGTTTCCTCCTTCAGTTGAATAACTTGGACCCAGAGCTGAAGAATCTGTTCGACATGTGCGGCATCTCCGAGGCTCAGCTGAAGGACAAGGAGACCTCCAAGGTCATCTACGACTTCATCGAGAAGAAGGGAGGTGTAGAAGCTGTCAAAAATGAGCTCCGGAGACAAGGTAACGCTCTTTAGATGTTGGAAATACAGATGGCGTTCGGGCCTGGAAAGATAAAGTAGATTATATTCTCGTTGAAACAAAAGAGGGGAAATCCAACACTTTTGACAGTAATCTAACTGGTCGTGTTGTCCTCAGGGCCGCCCAGCTGGAGCGGTAGGTTCCTCCGCATGCTGCTCTGCATGTCATCTTTAAATGATAGAGTTTGACGTTTTTGCGGTTACTAAGTTAGTTCATTTTTTGCCCTTTTGGTTTGTTCTTGAGTTTGGTTTTTGATCATTATCTAACCCGCGAGACATTAAATAACGTTGTGGCGGCTCAATTCAGATTAGATTGAGTCGCTGAGAGGCTAAACTTGGCTTGAGGCTGTGAGGCGTTGTCAAAAAGAGTCCGTTCAGAACATGAAAGGTTAATCATGTTTCATAAACAAAAAGGAAACGATAACATAACTAGGACCACACGGTCAGCAGAAAAATCAAATCAGCAAATGCTCAGCCTCTAAAAAACACACACCGGAAGTGCTAAACAAATACAAATAAAAGTGGTGTAAACAAACGACAGGGGGTCCGCGGGGTCTTAAAAAGTATTAAAAGTTGATGGATCAATTTAGCGAAAATGAAGGCTATTAAAAAGTATTAAACGTAATTTTCCAAGGTATTACATTTTGTAGCTTGTTTTCAATAAGTATATCAATTGTCCAAAGAGGTTGTATTCTACAGTCTGCGTGAGGTCTTAAAATGTATGGGAAGGGTCTTAAAAAAGGTCTTAAAAGGTCTTACATCTGACTTCAGGATTCCTGCATATACCCTGAAACCATAATAAAACGACAAATAAACTCAGGCTTAATAGCATTTTGGCTCCTACAGTTTCTAACAGCAGGTGTAGGCTGCCCCTTGTGGTGTGTACATATAACTGCACGGTGCATTTTTGACAGTGCTGTGAAATTCTTTGTGATCATCCAGATCTTCTGTCTGTCCCGTTTCTATGAACATATTTTTGGATCAAGTGTAAAGAGGACATGAGAGGAGATCCGGCTGCAGTGTGCTCTCTGACTGATGATCATAGATAGATTTAAAAACATAGTTACAAAGTGCTTTCACGTGAAAATACACAGAGAGCGAGTGAACTAAACGACAGCGTCTAAAGATAAAAACAAACAGATAGAAAATAATTACATAATGATATTGAAGTGACTGTTATTTTGTATATATTGATTGTTTGAATAGTATGTATAAATGTGTCAGTTGATTGTGTGTATATAGGTGTATACATGTTTTTATATATATTTGGGATTGTGGGAAACGGTATTTCGATCTCTCTGTCTGGACACACAAACTGAAAGATTGACAATAAAGATAAAATGTCACCGGTACTAAAGATGCAATTTCTTAAAGTTGTCTGTTTATCGTCTTTTATCTCCAGCTCCTCCTCCTCCTCCATCCCGAGGCGGCCCTCCTCCTCCTCCTCCCCCCCCCCACCACACCTCAGCTCCTCCTCCCCCCCCTCCTCCCGCGCGGGGTCGAGGAGCCCCTCCGCCTCCCCCCCCCCTCCAGAGCTCCTGTCTCCGCGCCACCTCCTCCTCCTCCATCTAGACCGGGCATGTCCGCTCCGCCTCCTCCGCCACCGCCTCCCAGCAGAGGCTCCCTCCCTCCTCCCCCACCTCCCGCCCACGCCTCGATCCACGTGGCTCCTCCCCCTCCGCCTCCTCCTGCCTCGATGGAAGGACCCCCGCCTCCCCCTCCACCTCCACCTCCTCCTGGTCCTCCTCCCCCCGCCCCCCCACCCCCCATGGAAGCTAACGGAGGCGAGGTGCCCAAGTCGGCCCTGCTGAGTCAGATCAGAGAGGGACGCCAGCTGAAGAAGGTGGAGCAGAAAGAGCGGCCGGTGTCCAACAACACGGGCAGAGACTCGCTTCTGGTGCAAATCCGACAAGGAATCCAACTCAAAGTGGTCAGCAGCCAATCAAATATCAGAGATCAGAATCAGAAATCATTTATTAGTCCCGCAGCGGGGAAATGCATAACAGTTATATTCAGTTTCATATTTAATATTCCATCCCTCACATACTTATGTATATCAAATAACTTCTATATTTTGTTATTGTTAATTTTTTTAATTCAACATGTATATTTTTCTACTTCCTTGTTTATTTCTCGTCTTTTTAATTTGTATTGTACAAAATGTATTTTATGCTGCTGGAACACAAAGAGAGAGGGAGGGAGAGAGAGAAAAGAAAGCAATGATAAAGTAGCTAGCATGTTGTGATGCAAGTGCATTTTCAGAACTTATTGCATTAAAAGACAATAAGTTCACAACCATGACTAAAAAATGAGTAGCAGCAATTAGAAGGTGACATATATACATATTAAATATACATACTAAACTATTGAGACCTTTATACGAATGAAAAGTTGAAAATATGTTTTCATCTTTCCCTGTGCTTTAACTGGTTTATCGCTTCTCTACAGAGGGAGGAAAATAGCGATTCGGCTCCTTCCACCCCCGCCCTGTCGGCAGGCATCGTGGGGGCCCTGATGGAGGTGATGCAGAAACGCAGCAAGGCCATTCACTCCTCAGGTAAAAACACCCACCTGACCATCAACTCTCTTCTAATCTTTGTTCTCTGCACAGTAGAAAGTGTACTGTCATAAGTACACTTAATATTCACTTAACATTATTCACTTTAGTCCAAAGCAACGAGTCAAACTAGTCTTAACACAGCACAGTACCATGTTAGTAATAATGAACATAAACAGTGACATTTGGAAGGAAATGCATGTCACATCTACAGGTGAGGGTCTTAACATTCGGACTTATTGTCACAAATAAGTACAAAATAAAAAAAATACTATATATTATATTATATTACATAATTTCCTGTGCTTTGGAGTATTATCGGATAGCGTAATAATTTCATAATTAACTACGTCTGAAAGCGTGTGTGTGTGTGTGTGTGTGTGTGTGTGTGTGTGTGTGTGTGTGTGTGTGTGTGTGTGTGTGTGTGTGTGTGTGTGTGTGTGTGTGTGTGTGTGTGTGTGTGTGTGTGTGTGTGTGTGTGTGTGTGTGTGTGTGTGTGTGTGTGTGTGTATGTACAGAAGGTCCAGTTGTGATAGACACGGTATTTCACTATTAATTTGAGTGGATTGAGAAGTGTACCTGCCTCTGAAACCTCTATAAATGGAGCAGTTTGTTGACATGTTGCGTCACTAACTGTAAGTCAAATGACTCACTGTCGCCCAAAAAGAAATTAGACTTTCACCACTTCCTCTTCGGTCTCGAACATCCCTCTTGGTTCCTTTTTCTCTATTGGGGAAATACTTCTTCCCTTGAAGTAAGAAAATAGAACGTGATATCCTTTTCAACAGACAGAAGGAAATGACACAGTTTTTCTTGCTGCTATAAATCCATCTTCATTTGTCTGGAGAATACACATTGTTTGATATCTCTTCTTCTCTCCCACAGATGAAGACGATGACGATGAAGATGATGAGGACTTTGAGGATGATGATGAGTGGGAGGACTAGCGATATTTCATCTTTTGTTCCTACCCTCCCTTATCCGTGGATGACACTAAAATAGTTCTTAAAAGAAACTTTAATTGCAAAACTCTAACTGTAAATGTTCAACTTGCTGTATATTTGTGTTGCCTTTTATGCTTTTTAATTCATCTGTGCATTACCTCATTTCATCTGTGATTGTTTGACATTTTCATATCTTAGGTCGTTGTTTCTCCATCTCGTCTGCCGGCTCCATAATGTGTCTTGATTGCAACATTTTAACCGTTTTCCCATCTCTCTGCATCCTTACCTCCATCTGTCGCTTCAGATCTGCCTCCTCATCGCACACTCTTCCATGTCTCCAGAGTAACACGGGCAGTTCTTCAGGAAATGTAACCTTCTCTTTAGGTCAGTGAGTTTCTTTAGGTCAGTGAGTGAAGGGAGGGCTTAGTCGCCTCAAATCCTTCATCAATCGTGTCTTCAATGTCCGTCAGAAGGGGAAAAACTATTTTCATAACCTATTGCTCTCTAGTTTACTTATTCAAAGGAACCTCGTTTAGCTCTCGTATTTTCTTACAAGAAAGAAGAAAAAAAATACTAAAATGCTCTTTTTTGGAATATATAGCTTCATTCGCTGTCGACTGTACATTTGCTCCAGAGTTTGAGTCTTGTTATATTTTTGCACAGATTGAAAGAAGAGACTCGGCGCATGAATACAGGACATTTTCAGATCTGTATCATTTTGGAACATATGCTTTAAGAAATGAGGACATTTAAAACCCAATACACTACAACCAGTATAGCCTGTAGGTAGCCCACAGTGTTATGGTCGGCTATTCATTGTGAATTATTGTTATTTTTTTGTTACAGTTACACTACAGGTTCAATTGAAATTGTGCTTCTTTTCTTCTTATCTTTTTTTCGGAGTATTAATAAATGACTGTTTGTTGGAATCAGGTCATTCATTAAGGAATAGCCTAAAGACATTTTAGTTTTACAAACCTGATGCTTGGACCGGGTCCATGTCCATGTCCATATTCTACTGTACAGAAACGGTGAGGATAAAGTCTTTTTCCTGTAGACACCAAGTGCTGACAATTTAGGGAGAAATAACAGATCTATTGCATTATTCAAAAAAGTATCAATATGTTCTATCCTGTAAATCATGAGGTAGAAACGGCTTAAATAACTAAGTGCTCAATTATTCCCTGAAAATACCAAATAGATACTGACATGTATTTCATCTTTAATAAATCCTATTTACATATAATTACTAGCTGCTTCTTTTTTAAATAAGACAATCATAGTGGCATGACATGAACGAAGTTAGTAATCTTCCCTCTATCGTATGGTTTTATGGCCTATGATGCGGACACTCCGTAGTTAGCATTGCTCGCTAAGCTAAACTGTAGCTTGCTTAAAGAGCCTGTGACAGCATCCCAACAACTGTTGTGCAATGACATATTGGGCTACTAGTCATCTCGAACCCTCAGTTTAAAAAAGAAGTTGTGATACCGTTCCGATAAATATCAATAATTTCGATCATCGCGGGGAAATTCCTTCGACTCATTGAGGTTTTAGGGGAAGCCGGAAGTGACGTCAATGCGGGAACGCTTCACTGTGTGCGTAGAAATGGTGAATTACTGAGTTTAGGCACGTTAATAATGTTTTAATGAAGTTGACTACAGTATATTCATATTTGTCAGTGCTTTCAGGTCAATTCGGCGAACATAAACATAAATGATCGTGGTGAAGATGATGATTAAATTAGGATTACAGATCAGTAGTGAGAGCTGCTGAATTTCCTCCCGTAGGATGTGATATAAAAACAAATCGATTATTTTTGTAGTTGTAAACTCAAGTGGATGAAACTACATTTATTAGTGCTTTCATGTCAATTCGGCGAACATATGATACATTAAATGATCGTGAGGATGATGATTAAAAATCGTTTGTTTGAGCCGGTCTGCATTTCCTGATGAGAAAACAAACTGAGGCTTTGTGTAGTTGTAGTACCAACGTGGATTAAACGTGTGGTTTTTTACCACAATGTTGGGAAATTAATGGATAAAATGCACGGATTATTATTATTATTATTATTATTCCCACTCCGATCGGGACTCTCGGTCCACCGTTTCCCCGCAGCGAGGCTCCCCCCGTTGACAGTTTACGTCGGCTGGGTGCAGTGGCGGACTGGCCATCGGGACGAATCCTGATGGGCCGGTACCGAAGTGGGCTGGTCGGATAAGTCACTATCACATCCCCCATAGGCGGCGCGTGAGGCTCAGGTTTGGGAAGGCTTAATAACTTGTTTTACCTGACGCTGCCCGCCTCCGGCGTCTATAGAAAAGAGATCAACTTAGTGTGCGGAGTTTAAATCTCTCAAGTCATTACAGGATAAAGGAAATACAGTTTAAACTGCCGTATGCCGAGAAGACGCCGACGTGTCGCACTTATCATTCATATTATCCCATCAATCAGATCATCGATCATACAATATCATAATATATCATATTTCCTTATCCGAGTGAGCTGAGCCGTATCTGGCCGTGCAACACTTACAGTGTCACATACTGTATGCAGAAGTATTATTTTAAGCAACACATTAAGTTGACGAAACACTCGAGTCAAATATAATTAAAGTCAGATCCACTCGTGTCTTAGACGTGAACGCGCTGTCAGCTGGTGAGAGAAACCTTGGCTTGATTTACCGAGTTGATACCCAGCGTCGTAGGACCACTGGCTACATGACCGTATGCTCGCCCATATTGTCGCACCTAATTCCTAAACTTCTAACAGATACAACATAAACCGATCCTTCAGCCTCATATGAGCTCTCAGACACGTTCAAAATTAAACTGTCATCGCTGTCTGAGCTTGCTGCTGTGTGCGCCATCGTGCGTTTCCATGCAGATGCTGGGATCCTGAACGGTGCAGCTGGAGCGCTGTGCCCGCAATGTCACACGTAATTTGGCGGGACTTGAAGAATCCCCGAGAAGATCCAGAAAATGGTCAACATTGAAGGGCAGATTAATGGTTATCAAAGTACAAATATCCAAAATCAGTTCAGTAACAGTTTTCAAGGGGACAATATTTACTCAAATTGATGGGTTTGGATGATGGGGGAAACTCGTGTCACAGGCTCTTTAAGAGGCAAGAGCAGCTGCTTAAAACACATGTGGGTCATTCCAGAAGTGGAGGACATGTCCCCATATAAAAATGTTAATAATCCATGCCCAAAAAGCTAAAACATGCACTTGTGTTAAACATACTTGTTTAACAAAATGTATTGTTAGATAAAATGTATATAAGGTTGTAAAAAAAGTGGTTTCAAAATATTATTTAAATTTCAAATAGCTCTCGAACACTCCCTAAAATGGCATTGTTCTCTTGTCCCCACTTCTTGGTGACCATTTGATTTACTTTTGTTTGTATCACTCTATTGATATATGTCTCTTGTAATTGTAAAATTAATTTGTTAAATCATAAACATATTTTAAATAACAGTAAGTTTGCACAGAAGGTGTGTCCCTCAACATGCGTTCAACCCTGTTACCCAAACCTTTTTAGATTGGCAGAGGAAGGAAAAAAGTAAGTCAGATGACACAGAGGAAAGGACATCAGCAAGCCATGTGCTAGTGCCATGGGTAGACCACAACTAAGCCCTCTCTTTTATTTTCATATTTTTACAATCTTTTCAGTCTTAAAATAGTGTGGCACTCTAACCCACTCAACCCTGTTACTCATATTATCAGAATAAAGCATATTAATTTCAAAGTTATCTTTCTTTCATTAAATATCGAAGTTTGTCCTTGCCTTGAAAGAAGCATTACATGCTACATCTAGCAATAAGGTTAAAACTCAAATTAGCATTGATTTTCAACCCTGTTACTATAATTAGAGTAACGGTAATTCTTCATTGGAAAATATACATGTGATGCCTTAGCTGGGCAAATCACTTTTTTTGATGGTTTATTATCTGTTTTTCCTAAATACATTAACGTACATTAATACATTAAAAAAGATTATAAATAAAAGGTTCATTTTTCAAAAATGTTGATGTCTAAATTGTCCTGCAATTCTGGAATGACCCATGTAACAATTACATCAAAACCTACTATAATGGTAGCACAAATAGAGAAAAACGATGTATTTAATCGAACAATATCTAGCTAAAGTTAGCTAGCATTAGCCTGTATGCTACCTAGCAGCAAGAGTGTATTGCTACACAATTATTCCTAAATAATTCAAAACGTTTTAATTCCTCAATTTAATCTTTGCGTTAAATCGCTAACCCCATCTTACTTTTAAGTCGTAAATATAAATCGTGGCCTTCCAGTCTGCCATGTTAGCCTAACAAGTAGCATGCTAATATTGATATCATATTTGAGCTTTTAGCAGATTTCATACAAATCGTCTTTACCACGGTGTAACAAAGGTCCAACAGACACACAGTGGCCTGTCGAAATGTGTTTGCTTTTTCACGGTTTAAATTATTTGTCTTTTAGAGACACATTTCCACTTGTTTGATGTAAGAAATTACCTTTGTTAAGATATGTTTAGGGGAAAACCTAGCCATGTTGTTGCTGATGTTAGCTTCTATAGTGGTTAATAAGATGTTATGGACTCCAAGCCTTATCAGTGAGGCGTGACAATAATTAATTCTTATTTTGTTCACTCCAATAAAAGGTTGGTATTTACATACACTTGCATTTTGGCTTCCTCTACCTTCAAAGCCTCGTATATCAGGGTACCTGGCTGGAGTGAGATTTTGATATCATGGGTTTAATTACACATAATGTATGCGCACTAAATGACTGCTATCGTGTCAGTAGCGGGACCTTAGCATATATATAGGATATATATACAAATACACAATATTGGACACAGACTATAAAGGACACAACGTTTCATTCACTAATGAAAGTCAAACACATGTTTGTTTCCACTGTTTTATTGTGTGCCTGTCGCGATAAGCAATTCATTGACTTATCGTAGGATAAATAAAAATGAACTCGATAACTTTTCTGACCTCGATAAATTGCCATTTACATGAGGATGTGACTAGCAGTTTGAAAGGATGTACTTGAATTGTTATTATATATTATCATTATGTCAGGGGTCTAAAATGGTCATACAACGGGCCGACAATATTATCGTTTATCGCAATAATTTCCTGGGAAATGTATCCAACAAAATTAATTATCGTGAGAGCTATACATGAAACACACAAACAGACAAATCTACAGACTTACTCCAACCTGCCAAATATATTAATTAACGCACTCTAACTCTCATATACTCTTTGACTCTATTTTGGCCTAGTAGAACAATAAGCAGCAGACTTTTACTTTGTTATCATTTCTGCTGGACC
The DNA here is from genome assembly GCA_902827135.1 of Harpagifer antarcticus. Taxonomy (NCBI): domain Eukaryota; kingdom Metazoa; phylum Chordata; class Actinopteri; order Perciformes; family Harpagiferidae; genus Harpagifer; species Harpagifer antarcticus. The sequence continues at coordinate 937,204 of CADEHL010001205.1, read as the reverse complement.
TTAGATCTGCGCATGCGCAATACGGGTCGGGGATTGACCAACCGGCTCCCACCGCTCTGCTGTCTGTTAACGTTAAGAGTGGTGGGGGCGGGGAGGCAGCGGATCCACAGCTTGAGCAGCTGTCAACTCAACATTGTAAATAACCAATCAAAAACCATCGCCGGTTCATCTTGTCTTTGGCGTGAGAATAGTTTGGGCAGAGTGAAAGCGTGAGATTGAGAGTGAAAGCGTGTGTCACACGCCAGATGCGTGAGAGTTGGCAACCCTGGTATATAGATGTGCCTTAACAAAACATGTTTTTAGGATTCATAATTTCCAGTGTTAAAGAGGGCAATGATGTCTCAAGGTTGCAATTTGAGTATACGTGTGTGTGTGGGTGTGTGTGTGTGTGTGTGTGTGTGTGTGTGTGTGTGTGTGTGTGTGTGTGTGTGTGTGTGTGTGTGTGTGTGTGTGTGTGTGTGTGTGTGTGTGTGTGTGTGTGTGTGTGTGTGTGTGTGTGTGTGTGTGTGTGTGTGTGTGTGTGTGTGTGTGTGTGTGTGTGTGTGTGTGTGTGTGATGGATACAGGCCTCATCACCTGCAGTAGATGGATCCGGGAACAGCTGAGCAGAGGATTATCACACTCTTTACTTCTACATCAACAACTGAGCCAGGTAGAAGTACAGCTGTGTGTATGACTGTTTATCAGGGCCAATGGATGTAGGATCAAATAAAAAATGAATAAATATTGAGAGGGGTAATATTACCAATGAAAATCACAAAATAGCTTCACTTTCCACGGTTAGATCAACGCCATGCTGTGTGTTTTATGCAATAGGAATTATGATGAGGAAAAAACAAGTTGTATCACCTGTTGTTTTCCTGGTAGTTTGTGGCTTTCATTTCAGGGATGTTTTTCTGGGAATGTAAAACTGTTTTCAAGTTTATCCTTATTCGTTTTATTTCCTTGTCATTTTAACTCTCGGAAATGCAATGGTTTTTTCGATGACAGCTGCTTAATTTATTGTTTACCCTTAGTGACCCTTAAAAACCATCGTAACGATTTAACAGTTCAAACTGTAAATCCAATTTCTCAAAAGAAAAGGTACATTTGTGTAAAAGTTGCACTTCCAACAATATTATAAAAAGTCACGAAAAAAATTGACCTGAATTAACTGTCACAATAACGACCACAACAATTCTACGCCGGTACCATTTATTTTTAGGTGATGGTCCTCATGAGCTTTAGTCCTGTGTGCTGCAGAGTTTATGAGGGGATTAGAGCGGTATTACACTTTCCACGAGTGTGTCAGCAAGGCTTGCTTCCATAGAGACCCCCCCCCCCCCCCCCCCCCCCCCCCCCTGAACAACACACACAATACAATACACACAAGCATTTATAGAAGTGATGTGGCACTATCTGCCTTTAGATTCTTTCCATTTTACCACTCACTGTTCACTTTGTGGCTGTTAACGGGTATTCTGTCTCTTACATCACCTGGGGACTCTTTTAATGTCTGATACAATTTACACAATTATTTCTGTTACGATGCAGCAAGTCATTAAATAATCTGATTTGAGCTGAGTAGGAATCTTAAGGCAACTCTTAGTGAAATTAAAGCTAGATGTTAAACAAGAGCAGTGTTGAAAAAATATGACGTAAACTCGTGTACACTTAACAGTTATGATGACGTGATTTCCCCACAGTGCAGAAAACCCTCCGTCATGAATTGTAAATGAGGAGAATTGACCACCCTGAGTGCTGAGACCCCATTTAACAAGCAGGAAGTCTCCATTGTATGCATGACTTTTATGGAAGGATCTCTATTAACATTTTGACAGATATGACAAAGTGCGGTGCTTGAGTAAGTGAAGTTGCATTCGTAGGACACTTAGTCTGAGGAATGCATACTGAACTGATGTGGGAATGCCATTGCTTTTCAGTATGTGGAGGGTATACTGCACCATTGGTATTTAACATCAAACCTTAACGCATCAACATGTGAGCCAGCAAAAGCTCTATGTTGTCATTACTAATTGCCCACTTTTAAAACCATCCAATGATTATGTAAGTGTAAAGTTTCCCCTAAGAGTTCTGGTTTCTTTTGGTAAAGGGTTAACCATTATGTCATTTGTATTTTCCTCCTTGTTGCCACCGTTGATCCCCTGACCGTGTTGTCTTTAAACAGCTGCACTGTGGATTAAGGATCTCTTAAAGATTAGGATGCTAATAGCTCACACCCTTCAGACTCATCTCTCACCCCCTGGTCTCTCCTTAAAAACCTGACACATAAACCCTAACCCATATTCAATCAACAAATCTCTAATTTAATCCCACCAATCCAGAATAGTTGTACCGACTGCTTTCATCTTAAAATGTCAACCTGTGTTTTGGTTAAAATGTCTTTCTTCTTGGTTCAGATTTGTTGAAGTATGAGGTACTTATTAATAGTTAGTGTACGACCTACACTAGCCATCAGTTTGGAGCATCAGAAACTAAACATATTATCACCACCTTAGAGAAAGTCAGCACTATTTTAATGATATTTTCACCACTTGCTTTAGGACAACCTTTTCCTGATGGTTCTATGGTACCCATGTACATGACAAAGTTCTTCCCAAAGGTCAGTGAATACCATGATCATAACACCAGAGGGAGCTCCACAAATCATGTGAAACCCAGATTTGGCACAAAAAAGGTGGAATACACGTTTCGCAATGATGCCACATCAAGGTGGAACGCTCTTCCCACAACTGTAAAGGAAAGTAAAACTATACTTACCTTCAAAGCCTCTCTTAAAGAGCACCTTCGGGGGAGAGCATTGCACAACTGGCCCCGGTAATGGTACACATCTCAACCTGTCGTACAATGGACAGCTTCCCCCCCCCATCTATGTATATACTCGCATTTTAGACTCTGTTACTAACTGTATATCTGTAGACTTGGTTGGTCTTAAATGTCCGGTTAGGATGTATTAGAACCAAATCTAAAATGAAAATTGTAAATAAGAAATCTGTATGTAAAAAACCACCTGTATGTAAATTGTAAATAAGCCATCTGTTTGTCAAATATGTCTTACATGTCTTAAATGATATGATGAATTGGAAATGGGGGACCCTGATGTAAACAAGACGAAAGTCTTTCTCTGGTCTGCATCCCCTTAACAATTGTATGTTTTGAGCTGTACTGTACTGTACCCAATATACAAGCTGTTAATAAACTTTTCAATCAATCAATCAATCAATCAATCAATCAATCAATGGTAAACTATAGCAGACAGGCTCTATTCTCAAAAACAGTATCTTTACTTTGCAGAACACAACAGTTGCTGATATACCATTGCCTCAACAAGATAGTTATTGTAATTGTGTGACTTAAGTGAATCCTAACTAACAAACCAGGTACAATGACTGTTTTTGTGAAAGGAGTCTGGTGACGTTGAGTAAAGCGACTTCCCTTCCCTTCAGAAAACACTGTTTGATGTCAGAGGACTTTTTTTTTAATAAAACATAAACTCAAACTGATTTTTCTTAGATGATCCTTTTGGATAGGTGGCTAATATGTAACATTGTCGATGCCTCCGTCCACAGCAATGCTTCGGTTTCTGTGCTGGTGACAGACTTTAAGTATATTTAGCCCTAAGACAGATGTTTCTATAGTGTCACAGTCTTGGTTTTTATTCATCACCCAGTAGCTGCTCCAAATGTGATCTTGTGATTTGTGGCTCTGTCAGTGTTAATAGCAGTGAGTCTCTCTTCTCTCCCTTCACTCGTCATGCTTTGTGAATTGTTCAAACACAGCAAAAGCCGTGCTCTTACGCGCTCTGACAGGAGTGGGTGTATTGTGAGTGTGTCTCAGTGGGAATATGCGTGAGTGCTGCTTGACCAGTAAGCTGACTCACTGATAATGAAGGAAAAAAACTCTGCTACATAACAGCGTGACCCTTTTCTTTGAAATGGACCTCATCCAGAAACCAAAGAAGAAGACAGAACAGACACTGACAAGAAGTAATGTAAACACCAAATGGCTATATTAAGAAATGAATACATAATTCAACCAACAACATATTTACAATTTTACAAGAAAACATTGAATTTGAAAGCTTATCAATAAACAGGTACATTATTTCATTTCTATGCGTATATAAGTAAAAAAAAAAAACATGTAAAGTTATAACTGCAGTGCAAATTACCAGTAAATATAAGTAAGAATTCAGTTGTTGCCTACTTAGCATCCCATGTTGTGTTTCTATCCCTCCAGGGTCATCATTCGGCAGCATGGCATCCAACAGCCCTCTGTACGTCTGCTTGTTTTATCGTAGGTGATGTTGGATTTCCACCTGGAAGATATCAATGCTCAGTTTCATACAGGAAGTAAAATCAATCAATTAATCAATCATATATAGTGCCAGGAGATATGGGAGTCGGAGGCGGTGCATCGAAGGTGCAGAAGGGTACTTTAATAAGGAGGTGTTGTCGGGTCGCAGCCCGGGACAACAAGAGAAAGAATCAGGAGGGCACACAACATACATAGACAACAACACATATATGTCCGTGTGGAAACCACACCCCTACCCCAAAGTTCCGTGTGTGAATTATGTCCCAGTGTATTAAAGGTGGTCACCACACAAGCCCCCCCAGAATTCAAACAGGGCAAAAAAATCCTCGCGTCCGGGAGGAAGCACCACAGGGTCTGAGGAGGATGAGGTTGCAGGTGAGGGCCGGGCCATGGAACGGGCCGTCGGAAGGGGGCCGCAGGAGAGGGTAGGGACCCCAACGAGGGCGGCCTCACCGGGGGTGGAAGACGGGCCGGAACGGGGCCGCAGTAGGCGTCGTAAGGGGGCCGCAGCGCTGCGACGTGGGGACGGCGCGAACATCCTGGTGGTCCCCAGCAGGGAGGAGCGCTGCCCGGCCGCAGGCGAGGGCACAACGGCAGCGGGCACAAAGTCCTCGGGGGGAAAGAGCCGGGTCCCCGGGGGGCAGGAGCAGCATCCCCGGGAGGAAGGAGCCGTGGACAAGGGAGAGGCCAGACGGGGCGCCGTCCGGAGCCGCCGTCGAGATGAACCGTGAGCCGCGGTAAGAGGAGAGGCCAGGCAGGGTCCCGGAGCGCGCCACCCACGGGCCGATGAAGACATGGGGACGTCCGAAACCGCCGAGGCGAAGGAAGAGGCCAGACAGGCTCCGGAGCGCGCCACCCACGGGCCGATGGCCGCATGGACGACGTCCGAAACCGTCGAGGCGAGGGAAGAGGCCAGGCAGGGTCCCGAAGCGCGCCACCCACGGGCCGGTGAAGGCATGGGGACGTCCGAAACCGCCGAGGCGAGACGGGGTCCAGGAGTGCACCACCCAGGCGTCGATGAGCGAGAGTGGCGTCTGAAGCCGCCGTCGAGGTGGTGAAACAGGTGAGAGTGTCCACACGAGGTCGACCAGACATGGTCGAACCTCCTCTCAGGCACCAGAAAATGCTCAAAAAGGGCCGTACTGTCCACGGTCAAAAACAGGTGGGCGAAATAGCGAGAGGATTCACACGAGGCCAACCAGACATGGTCAAACCTCCTCTCAGGCACCAGGAAAAGCTCGAAAAGGTCGATAGCCGTTAGCAGCTAGCCGTTAGCAGCTAGCCGTTAGCTGAGGCCGTTGGTTGGCAGCCATCGGTAGCTGCTAGCCGTCGTTAGCCCCACGTGGATAGCTGCTAGTCGTGGTTAGCTAGCGCCGCTGGGACGTGCAGCCGCACGCCCCGGAGAAACAGCCCCATGAGGTAGCCATGGGGTTGCTGGTCGACCCAGCAGGTCGTGCATCGTCCCCCCGATGCGGGAACGGCGAGCAACGTCTCCAGCCTTCTGCGGAGCACGCACCGAGCCTCAGTCCGCGTGCCGGTGGCAGCCACGGACGTCTCCAAAAAAATCCCCGGCATTTCGAGAAAGGAACCTGAGTTCCTTTTGCCGTGTTCGGCTTCGTCTCGGAAACTTCCCCAGACGTGTCAGAGTCACCAATATAGTGCCAGGAGATATGGGAGTCGGAGGCGGTGCATCGAAGGTGCAGAAGGGTACTTTAATAAGGAGGTGTTGTCGGGTCGCAGCCCGGGACAACAAGAGAAAGAATCAGGAGGGCACACAACATACATAGACAACAACACATATATGTCCGTGTGGAAACCACACCCCTACCCCAAAGTTCCGTGTGTGAATTATGTCCCAGTGTATTAAAGGTGGTCACCACACATAGAGGATTATGGGTTTTATTGTCCACTTTTCATGGGGTTTAGGCTGGTTTCTCCGTGGTATAATCTGGCCAGACTCCAACTTTCCATGTTACTTTAAGCATGTTAACAAAAATGCTATAGATGTTAGTGTATGGGAGTTCATTTTTGACAATGGGATCGAAAATATCTTGTTATTTATGTTAATCTCAAAATAATGAGACATTTTAAATTCATTATTTTGTTAAAGTTTCTCATAATTTTTCATTTTTTGTCATTTTTAGGGAATAGGATTAGGGCCACATGTGACATTTTGTATTTTTAGATCTGACCAAAGGAACATTATTTTCTTTAATTCTGACAAAAAAGAATTCTGACATTAAGAAGAATAAGAATTTATAATAAATATATACATGTGGCCCTAATTGTCTTCCGTACATTTTTCAGAGAAAGTTTGTGAACATTTGTTGTCACATTTGGAAGATGCTAGGCTAGCTGTTTCCCTCTGTGTCCAGTCTTTATGCTATGCTAACGTACAGTAACCCGCTGATTGACATTTAAGCTGTTATTATTGTTTACCTGAAGTGAACTTTTGAGGAACCACTTTGTTTTAAATTCCTGGAATCCTCAGTGGGGTAAACAGATGAAGTGTGTGTGGGCAGTTCTTGTTGGATGTGTGTGCATGCTGTGGTAAAGTGTCATATCTGTCTTTATCAACGTTTCACTGAACGGTTTCTATAAATACCTTTACTAAGTGGCAGGAATTTCACAGCCGGAGACCCCGGCATCTGAGGGCAGAGCTGATTTTCCACTCCAACAATACAACAAGCTTTACTAAAGCTTCAGCCAGGGTAATACTTCACTCTCTTCACCAAGGTAACAGAGTTCAGATGCATTATTTTCTATAAGCCTTGCCTCACATTATTATTGGCTCTATTTTGTATTTATATTTCCGAGAGCCAGAACATAACATGACTCTGTAATTCTCATTTACATTTCTCTCTACTTCAGTTTGCCTGTAGAGGTAATGCAGTTTTGTTTCCAAAGTGCTGATTCTCTGTCTGTTACTTTAGATGAAGATAAGGAGCCACTCCCCACGCCCCTCTGAGAGAGATTTGGTTAAAAAGAACTCCACAGGCGCATTCACACCGCAGTACTTTTCCCACAAAGGTTCATGAGAACTTAGTTCATGAGAACTCTTTAGCTGGGACTCCCAGCAGCTTCTACTGAAGCCTTCCGAGTAAATCGCCAGAACGCCGACACCTCCTCATCCCCACCGCTCCCATGTTTTATTTTGTGTTGCCATAAGTTAGTCTCTCTGCGTTTCTGCGCTGGGCTAATGCTAATGCTAATAATGCTAATGCGAGGATAATAAGGGAGGTTACCTTGGTTGCTAATTGGCTAATGGTTACACAAGACAACACATCGTTATGACATCATAAAGTGGCCAAAATCTGATCAGCTCATTTTCAGACAGGTTTTTATAGAAATGGATCAAAAAGAGAGAAAATCTTTGTTCCTGAAACTTTCAGAGTCTCTTTCCACAGAGGGGACACATGTTGATGTAGAAGAGACATGAAGAAGAGGGGACACATGTTGATGTAGAAGAGACATGAAGAAGAGTGGACACATGTTGATGTAGAAGAGACATGAAGAAGAGGGGACACATGTTGATGTAGAAGAGACATGAAGAAGAGGGGACACATGTTGATGTAGAAGAGACAGGAAGAAGAGGGGACACATGTTGATGTAGAAGAGACATGAAGAAGAGGGGACACATGTTGATGTAGAAGAGACATGAAGAAGTGGGGACACATGGTGATGTAGAAGAGACATGAAGAAGAGGGGACACATGTTGATGTAGAAGAGACATGAAGAAGAGGGGACCCATGTTGATGTAGAAGAGACATGAAGAAGAGGGGACACATGTTGATGTAGAACAGACAGGAAGAAGAGAATTTTGCATAATAGGTGACCTTTAAACGTCCTCCACTCACCCGCTTCAGGCTGCCGCCGGTGCTGTTTCGGATGGACTCCATCAGCTGGTCGTGGGCGGACCTCATTGGTGTGGACGGCCGGCTGCCCTCCTCCCCCCTCCGCTCCACCATCACTGGCCTCAGGGCGTTCTTCAGCTCCTTCAGGATGCTGCTCGTCTCCTCCTTCCCTTTCTTGCCTTTCTTACCCTTTGTCTTCTTCACCTTCTTGCCGCCCGCCTCGTGTGCCTTGATGACCTCCGCAATCATCCTGGTGGGTTTCTTCTTCTCCTGTGGCAGTGGTGGTGGAGGAGGTGGAGGAGGTGGTGGAGGAGGCGGAGGAGGAGGAGTTTGTTTTTTAACCAGGTCGCTGCGGTTGAGTTTGGGTGAGGACCAAGGAGAGGCTCTGGGTGAGCTGTAAGGTGATGAGGTTCCTTTCTAGAGACAGAGAGAGGAACATGGATTATTACAAATGTATCTATAACTAAAACAGGCTAATGTACTGAAAGCGGTTGAAATGTACGGTGGCCAACAGGTGCAAATATGCTTCACACATGTTTAGGGAACATTCACAAATTTGACGAAATGCACTGTGTTTACTAGAAGATTTTGCATAAATGAAGCGCTGCAAGAAGCTCAAAACACGATGGAAAGGGGGACACTAAAAAGTGATGCACACAGCTGGGACCGGAGCGCTAGTTGACATTCGGGGATTGTACAGTTACATGTCTCTGTCACTGTCAATGGAAACGTACCGAAAATGTAAGTTTCACCGGTGTTAGAGCCAGTATTTTTGTTTTTATAAGAAAAGCCACCTAATTGTGACGTCTGTAGTCAACACACTATAAAAGACTACAATTCCCACGGTGCCTCCTCTAAAAAGTGACAGTGATGGGCAACCTGCTAGAAAGACGCCGTCGAGGCACAGTTTTTAACCGTCCAATTACCCTTTAAGTTATTAAATTATATAAGCCTTATCAAGAAAGAAAGAATACCTAATTGTGTGTTATTTTATTTAAGTGCAAACACTTTTTTTATTTTGAGCAAACACATCGCAACATCATCCAAACCATCGGAGGCCTAGCAACTCTTCAACTGTAAGTATCATAAAGGAAAGAAAACTTGTTAAAAATGTCTCTTTATTAAACGGCAAAATGCACTCTTGTACGTCTTTTAGACATGAATATGTGTCCCTGGTGTGTCCCCGGTGTGTCCCCGGTGTGTCCCCGGTGTATCCCCGGGGTGTCCCCGGTGTGTCCCCGGTGTGTCAGGGAACTCACCAAGTGTCAGAAAACACAGCCCTCTCTCTTTTCCTCCATACCCAAATCTCTAAATACGGGGCTGCAACGGATCTGATACAGACTGATCCAGATTTGAAAATAGTCTGACGTCAGTGACGAGGAGCTCCGCCTATATGGCCAACTCTCCACCAATCAGGGGAATGAGAGGTTGCCGGGGCATGGTAACAGCATGGTAACAGCATGCATGGTAACAGCATGCATGGTAACAGCATGCATGGTAACAGCATGCATGGTAACAGCATGCATGGTAACAGCATGGTAACAGCATGGTAACACCATGGTAACAGCATGGTAACAGCATGGTAACAGCATGCATGGTAACAGCATGCATGGTAACAGCATGGTAACAGCATGGTATAACATGATGCTCGTAACTCGGCCCCCTCCTTTGCAGGGGGCGTGGTCAGCTGCAGCGCATGCAAAGACAGGGGTGGAGGAGAGGAAAATAGAGCGAAATGAGGCATGGCTAAAATGCATGATCTGTTTGGTATTTTGAAAAATAAAACGTATAAATATACCTTATATAGGTATGGCCCTACAATATATTATTCAAATATAGCATGATAGGTCTCCTTTAAGGCGAAAGAAAAACAAGGAAGTAAGCCACGGCAACCGGCTTATTTCAACAATGTGATCGCAAAGCTAGATGGTGTCTTCCTGTTTTGCCCCTTCCCAATTCGGCCCTAAATTATTCCCACTTCGCCCCTTCTCCATTTCGCCCCTTTCCCATCTCGCCACTACGCCCCTTTCCCATCTCGCCCCTTTTTTACATTATGCCACATAAGAAATTATACTCGTTTTGCTTGGTCGTGGGTCTTAGGGGTAGGGTTATGGTTAGGGTTAGAGTTTATAGATCTAATGATGCATCCCAGGAAGCATTGCATGAAGTCTGTTGACGAATCAGAGGCTGTTGTTGGGGCTGCATGGGACAGGGTACCACCTGTTAAAAATCTGCTCAAAGATTGTTGGTCAACCCTGTCAGAGACTCTATGACTCAGCCTATCATAACAACCTAGTGAGGCTGTCCAACAACATCATCTCTGACCCAAACCATGTTCTGAACAGTGAATATGAACTGCTACCATCTAATCGGAGATACAGGGTCCCACCATTCAATACAGTCAGACTGAAGCACTCCTTTGCGCATCAGTCAATCCTCACAGTACACACAGAGCTAAATCCCAGATCTAATGCACGCTGAAGGCTCTCTGAGAAGCTTCTCACTGATTGAGCTGTTATGTTAAATGTTTGTGTTTCATGTATTGTGTCTGGATATTTGTCTGTTGATGTTGGACATGGAGCTGCTGTGACGCAAGTCAAATTTCAGACCTGATCTGACAAATAAAGTAATATCGTATCGTATATATCGTCTCGTAGGGTGCGAAATGGGAAAGGGGCGAAATGGGAATAATTTAGGGGCGAAACGGGAAGGGGCGAAATGGGAATAAACAAAGCTACATACCAGTGCGTTGGTTCTGGGGTATCCGGCTCCCTCTGGCGCCCCCTGCTGCTGGAGTCTCTGCTCCTGAAGACGTTTCTGCCTCTGGCGATCCTGGTTCCTGGTGAGGATCCCCGTCATGCTCATCCTGGGACCAGGGAGGTTGAACTGGTATCCCAGCTTGATCAAGGTGTTGTTTTCCCTCAGTATCTTCACCATCTCCATCTCTACCTGGAGGGGCGAAAGGTGAGTAAGCAAGAGTTGTTATCAGGGTTGGGAGCGTTACTTTAAAGGTCCCCTATTATACTGTTTTTCATCAATATATGATAGGTCTCAGATATATACAAAACATGTCTCTGAAGTGTTTGGCCTCGAAACACCAAACAGATCATTGCAGCATTACCCATAATCCCCTCTGTTTCAGCCCTGTTTCCAAAGTGCTGATTCTCTGTCGGTTACTTTAGATGAAAGTAAGGAGCCCCTCCCCACGCCCCTCTGAGAGACATTTGGTTACAAAAGGCGCATTCACACTGCGGTACTTTTCCCACAAAGGTTCATGCGAACTTAGTTCATGTGAACTCTTTTATCGCGTTCACACCAAAAAGAGCCGGTACTAAAATTAGTTCATGAGAACCTTTTTACCCGCTCGAAAGTCCCTGCTAGAGAGCAGGGACTTTCGAGCGGCTCTTTTGTGAGAAAAGAGCTATATTTCTGATTGGCTGGGCGGATTGCAAACCACGCCCCGTAAAACTCCCAAAAAGTTTTGTGAAGCCGCCATTTTATTATCCTCGCATTAGCATTATTAGCATTAGCATTAGCCCAGCGCAGAAACGCAGAGAGACTAACGTATGGCAACACAAAATAAAACATGGGAGCGGTGGAGATGAGGAGGTGTCGGCGTTCTGGCGATTTACTCGGAAGGCTTCAGTAGAAGCTGCTGGGAGTCCCAGCAACTTCTACTGAAGCCTTCCCCAACTCCGGGGACTTCCGGCCGGGGACTCCGGGCGGCAGTATCCACCGTGAAGTTGTTTGTAGCCTGCCAGTAAACCCAAAGCAGAAGAAGAAGAAGTAACGTCAGCGGCTTCATTTGCCTAATCCACCCCCAGGGACTTTTTCCGGTGTGAACGCGATCTGTACTTAGTTCATGCGAACTAAAGAGTTCGCATGAACTAAGTTCGCATGAACCTTTGTGGGAAAAGTACTGCGGTGTGAATGCGCCTATAGGAGCTCTAGGAGGAGATTCAGGTGATAAGGGGGGGGGGACACGAAGAAGAGGGGACACATGTTGATGAAGGAGAGACATGAAGAAGAGGGGACACATGTTGATGTTGAAGAGACATGAAGAAGAGGAGACATGTGTTGATGTAGAAGAGACATGAAGAAGAGGATTTTGCATAATAGGTGACCTTTAAAACATGTATGTCATTACAACTACTAGTTAATGTAAGGGTAATGTATTCAGTAACGTAATCTGAGTAGCACAATATAAAAGTAATGTAACCTGATTACTTTCCGTTACCTCAACATCAATGCAAATCAATTAAAGAGAAATAAATATGAGTGAGATGTTTTTTACTTCAGTGTATTTTGTGTTAGACAACAGAACAATGCAACCTTAGAACAAATAAGAAACTCTTACATTTAGGAATAGTAGAGCTGACAAAAACTGTTTTAGTGCATGTACATGTTATGGTATAGTTCATGGATTTAAAGCAAACTGTATTAAATCAGGTGTCCACATATTGCATTAAGAATGTAGTAAAAGTGTCACAAGTTCAAGTTCTACTTATAATATATTGATCTTTATTGATAACATTGGAATGAATCCCTTTACATGCAATCTGTTACTCCCTAACCTGCTTGTTATATTGAGACAAAATGGGAGGTAAAGGTGAACAGACCTGTCCTCCACACATGTGTCTCTGATTGTGGAAGCGAAGCTCTGTCAGGGTGTTGTTCCCAGGAAGAGCTTGAACCAGTGCCATCACGCCCTTCCCAGTCACATAGTTGGACTCTATATTCAGACTGGTGATGGACGAGTTCTCCTTCAACATCTTAGCAATGGCCAAAGCCGCAGGGTCATCAGCGTGAGTGTTCGCCAGACTGAAGACCCGGACGTGTGTGTTGGACCTCAGCGCTTCAGCAAATCGGATAAGGGTTTCCTAAAAAGTATAAAAAGAGTATCATCAAAGTTTTTTGCAAGAAAAATATTTCCTATAGGACAATTTGAAACAAGGAGCTTTGCAAAATTGATACATTGATAGTGTTAGGGCTATTGCGAAATTCGTATTACTTGACCAGCATCAGAGGTGGGAAGTAGTGGAGTATGAATACTTCGTTACTGTACTTAAGAATATTTTTCTGATATCAGTACTTTACTCCACGACGACTTTTTACTTGTACTTCTTACATGTTGAACTCAAATACCTGTACTTTCTACTTCTTACATGTTGAACTCAAATACCTGTACTTTCTACTTCTTACATGTTGAACTCAAATACCTGTACTTTCTACTTCTTACATGTTGAACTCAAATACCTGTACTTTCTACTTCTTACATGTTGAACTCAAATACCTGTACTTTCTACTTCTTACATGTTGAACACAAATACCTGTACTTTCTACTTCTTACATGTTGAACACAAATACCTGTACTTTCTACTTCTTACATGTTGAACACAAATACCTGTACTTTCTACTTCTTACATGTTGAACTCAAATACCTGAACTTTCTACTTCTCACATGTTGAACTCAAATACCTGTACTTTCTACTTCTTACATGTTGAACTCAAATACCTGTACTTTCTACTTCTCACATGTTGAACTCAAATACCTGTACTTTCTACTTCTCACATGTTGAACCCAAATACCTGTACTTTCTACTTCTTACATGTTGAACCCAAATACCTGTACTTTCTACTTCTCACATGTTGAACTCAAATACCTGTACTTTCTACTTCTTACATGTTGAACTCAAATACCTGTACTTTCTACTTCTCACATGTTGAACTCAAATACCTGTACTTTCTACTTCTCACATGTTGAACCCAAATACCTGTACTTTCTACTTCTTACATGTTGAACTCAAATACCTGTACTTTCTACTTCTTACATGTTGAACTCAAATACCTGTACTTTCTACTTCTTACATGTTGAACTCAAATACCTGTACTTTCTACTTCTTACATGTTGAACACAAATACCTGTACTTTCTACTTCTTACATGTTGAACCCAAATACCTGTACTTTCTACTTCTTACATGTTGAACCCAAATACCTGTACTTTCTACTTCTTACATGTTGAACACAAATACCTGTACTTTCTACTTCTCTCATGTTCCAAACAGCTGGTTCCTTTAGTCTGAATGTGTGTTTGATGCGTGATCATTATTCTTTAGAGTCATTGCGTGCCTATTGATTTGAACACGATCCGTGTATCCATCACTTCCTGGTCTTCTCTAAAGAAGAGGGACCAATGGAAACGTTGTCATGTTGCCGTTGTTCAGCATGGAAACATTCATTAGCTAACAATGACATTATTGTTCTATTAATATAAAGGGAGGTCAGGTACTCTTTAAAACAGCTGCTAGTTATGGGTACTTTTTACTGAAGCACATTTCAAAGCCTCTTTACTTTCACTTGAGTAAAGAAGTTTAGTCAGTACTTCTACTTTTACCAGAGTCTTTTTAAACACAAGTATCTGTACTTCTACTTGAGTAAAGGATGTGTGTACTGTATCTCTGATCAGCATTCAAACCTCCAGATCTTACTGAAAACAGACTCCTTGTCAAAGCTGTGGATGCCATTATTTTGGTAATTTTCCAATCATATGTGGGCTTTTCCAAAGATGCAACTATGCTATCAGTTACACAGCCATGACAAGATGCCCGGTTCTAAAAATAAGCTGGTGTACAACCAAACGTTACCCAACAGCAAAGACCAGGATGCTTGGAAGCTCAACATACACTTTAAATCTCAAAGCTAAATTAGAAACAGGGGATCATGGGAAATGTTAAAGGTTTTGTTGGAGCTATATATTGCGTTATGTCATTTAATGGTTCGAGATTTGTTTGCTGTTAATGTTTATATATTGGAGACAGGTGTTGGTGGGATTAGTGCACCATTACAGGCAAATGGTTTTTTACCAAGGTGAAGCATGCATGCCATAGAAAAGGTACATGGCAATTAATTATTGGAAACGTGATAATTGTACTTTTGGAGGATATTGGATCAACAAATACACGTACGAAACAAGCCTTGGATCATTCCTTGCGTAAGATTAGAGTTATATTTTTTGATTTCATTTCTGTCTTATTTCTTTGATTTTCGTTTGTTTACATCAGTGAATTCCTCCTGTCTGCATTCGTACCTGAGATATATCCTCAATGTTGTTGAGATTGACCTCCGTGAGTTCAGGGCTGTTGTTCAAAGCTTGTTGAAGAGCTTCGTCAACAACGGTGGGGTTTCCGGTGGCGTTGGGGTCGGCAGGTGGAGGGGGAGGAGTCAGTCTAATAGGCTCCGCCCTCTGTGGCCTCAGTAGCATTGGGGCTGAGCTCAGCGCCCCAAAATCCTTTGAGGGTTCAGGCTCAGATTTTTTATTCTGTTCCTCCTCCTCCTCCTCATCTTCTTCTTCTTCCTCCTCCTCATCTTCTTCCTCCTCCTCTGTTACAGCTTCTTCCTCTTCCTCACTTTCTACTTCTTCTTCATCTTCTTCTTCATCCGGCTCCTCCTCTTCTTCCTCTTCCTTCTCCTTCTTGTCTTCTTTCTCGTTTTCAACATCTTTTTCATCCTCTTCCCCGCTGTTTTCTTCTGTCACACACTCCTCTTGTTCTTCATCCTGTATTTTGATCAAATGTTGTTAGTGTTTCAAATGCAAAGCTGTACCTTTTAGTTTTCTTAAAGACATGTATATTATTGAGCTAAATGATCGCATATGTCTTTTGAAGAAACAGTGGAAGAAAGTTATTAATCTCCTCTTATTTCCCCTTTAAATTGCTTCTTACTTTGAACTTTTTAAAGTGTTTTGTCTTGGTTTCCATCTGATACACCTTCAAACAAGCCGTTTAGGCCTCTAGCACATTGTAGAAATGCCAAGCTATTCTTATTAAACATCAATACTGACCGGTTTGGGGCTTCCTCCAGCTATCTCGTCCTCCAATATTCTCTGGGTCTCATTTTCCCAATACTTCATGAGGGCTTCTCTGCTGAAGGTGCCCGTCGGGGTCTTGTCTGTCTGGTCTTTCTGTCTGAGTCCTATGGGCACGTTGGCGTCAGGATCGATGTCCACGAGCTCCTTTTCCAACTCGGCCAGCTCTTCAGGGCTGAGGGAAGCCAGAAGCTCGTCTTCATCGACATCTTCGTACTTACTCAACTCTCTGCGGTACCCGAAAAAACTCATGGCCGGAGCGTTTGAACCGCAGAAACAATAGAGTTGTACGTTACTGAATCCCAAAATGAGCGAGATGTGTCGGTATAGAGAGTCCAAGAAAAGGTCCAACGTGAGTTAGCTATCCACGGTCATAAGAGGTCCAGTTCAGGTGAATAGTTCTGGGTACTCACACCAGTCTGAACCGGATCTATCCTGGCCTCTCGTACTGCTATGAGTGTGTTGTGTGTGTCCTCTCCTGTCTAATCTCTCCAGCTGCCGTTCTGGCCTTAAGAGAGGGATCAGAGGGGAACGTACCAAAGTGTGGGCCCCATGATGCAGCGTCTTTTTTGGGAGGCACTCCTCCGAGAGCCACAAAAAGCATGTGAGCTCAGAGACTGTGGATTGTCAACGTAGCTGTCTGTCACCACAGCATGAGTGGCTTTGTTCACGGCCAAAAAAGAACAACTGGACACAACAGAAGAGAACTATAAAACGATAAACAGAGATAAGCTATCGCCCAAACACTCAATTTATATCTCCTGTTGTTGTTGTCAGTTGATCTGGATGATTTTAAAACTGCCGGATATACATTTAGAGGATGGAACAAAGAAGATAGCTAGGGTTGAAGGGTTTATTTCTTCTTCCCCCTTAACTTGTTAGCATTCTGTTAATTTAGTCGATTTTGACATGAGAGGCATATCCAAAACTAAAATAAGGCCTAAGCTCCAGTAATATACATTAATTCAGCTTCTAGGATTTTTAGCGGCATTTCGAGTTATAGTCACGAATATGATTTTCACATTTTTTTCGTGTCACACAGAACGATTTTAAAAGCAATGTAAATAATAACAACTTAGAAGGAAAAAGAGATTACAAAAAATACAGATTTCAGTATTCTGACACAGAACGATTTTAGAAGCAATGTATTTCTATTGGTAGTATGTTTCGTGCCTGCACCAAATAATAACAGATTAGAAGGAAAAAAAGATTTTCAAAATACAGATTTCAGTATTCTGAGGCTCTGAGCCATTTCTTTTCCTCGCGGACGGCAAAAAAACTCCGACATTATACTATTTAAAATAAGGGGTTAGGCTTAGGGTAATATATTGAGTGAGAAAATGTTGTTATGAACCACACAGCTTCTGGTCTTCCAAGACCCGACCGGACAAAAAGACGTGGTGCAGGCACGAAACATACTACCAATAGAAATACATTGCTTTTAAAATCGTTCTGTGTGACACGAAAAAAAATAAAAAATCATGTTGGTGAACACGAATCAATAGATGGAATTTATTTCGTGATTATAACACGAAATGCCGTGAGACTGGGTTGGACGATGGCCTGTCACTACACATTACATTAGGGTGACCAGACGTCCCCATTTTCCGGGGACGGCCCCCGTTTGTATTGGCCTGTCCCCGGTTGAAACTGTCCCCGGAAATGTCCACGTTTTCTTAATATACGTTAAAAACACATAGCAAGGTGAAATAAAAGGTTTCATGTCAGGAAACAGACTGCGGTCAAGCCAGCCCCCACTTCGGAAAACACAGTCAAGCCAGCCCGCACGTTGTATTGCGGTGCACGATTATCCTATGCATTACGGCCCGTCCACACAGTGGCGTGCGTTGAAGCTTCCAACGCTTCTGCCCATTCACTTTGAATGGGGTGACGTCACTTTTAGCCGAACTGCATTTTGGGAAGCGACGTGGAGCGTTGCTGGCGTTGCTCGCTTCAAAAGTTGAGCAATGTTCAACTTTTGGCGCCTCGGCAGAAGCGTCAGCCAATGAAATCCCGTTAATAGAGAGGCGAAGTCCCTCCCCTTCTGTCACAGTCTGCTTTCTCACTCACCTATTTTCTGCATTATCATTCCTTAGTCACCTGGTAGTCACACCCTGTCTCTCTCTCTCTCACTCTGTTTCACCCATCAGCTCCATTAGTATTTAGGCCCACTTCACCTTCACCTCAGTGCCAGATCGTACTTCGCAGCATGCCAGTCTTTCCCGCACTACTCCTCAGATTGCTCTCCCGGTTTCGACCCTGCCTGTCCCTGACCAGCCTGCCTCGCCTGCTCCCTGACCCGTTCTGTGCCTACGACTCCCGTCCTGCCTGCTCCCGGAAACCTCGCCTGTCCCCGACCAGCCCTTGGCCTAGTATCTGCCGTGTTGTCTCCTACCAGCCTATTGCCTCAAATAAAGCTGGTTACCGACTATCTCTGGTTTCCCGTGTTCTGCATTTTGGTCCTCAGCTCGTTTGTGACAGATGTCACAGGGGTTCCGGCGGAGTATTTGGACTTTAAGGAGGTGTTTAGCAAGGCTAAGGCGACATCTCTTCCACCTCATCGGCCCTATGACTGCGCCATTGAGCTACATCCAGGCGCAGTCCCACCCAAGGCCCGGTTGTACTCGCTTTCGGCACCGGAGAGGAAGGCCATGGAGACCTACGTCAATGACTCTCTGGCTGCGGGAATTATTCGTCCTTCCACATCACCCGCAGGAGCAGGGTTTTTTTTTGTGGCGAAGAAGGACAAGACCCTGAGACCCTGCATTGACTATCGGGGCCTGAACGACGTCACGGTGAAGAATCGTTATCCCTTGCCACTCATCTCGTCAGCATTTGAGTTACTACAGGGGGCTACAATCTTCACTAAGCTGGATCTACGAAACGCTTATCACCTGGTACGAATCCGGGAGGGGGACGAATGGAAGACCGCCTTCAACACCTCTTCGGGACATTACGAGTACCTGGTGATGCCATTTGGACTTACCAACGCCCCTGCAGTTTTCCAGGCGTTGGTGAACGACGTACTCCGAGACATGTTGGATCGTTATGTTTTTGTCTATCTGGACGACATCTTGATTTTTTCTAAGAACCTCAAGGAGCACGTCCATCATGTCCAGACAGTCCTCCAGAGACTTCTGGAGAACTCACTGTTCGTCAAGACGGAGAAGTGCGAGTTTCACACTTCTTCGGTCGCCTTTCTGGGCTACATCGTGGGTCAAGGAAGTGTGGAGATGGATCCTTCTAAGGTCTCAGCAGTTACCTCGTGGCGGGTTCCTGATTCTCGGAAGGAGCTGCAGCGTTTCCTGGGATTCGCCAACTTTTACAGACGGTTCATCCGTGGCTACAGCACCGTGGCCGCCCCGCTCACCGCCCTGACCTCATCCAAGGTGACGTTCCGATGGTCCCCTGCAGCCGAGGAGGCTTTTCAGGACCTCAAGGGCCGGTTTACGTCAGCTCCTATCCTTCAAGTACCAGACACCGCTGGTCAGTTGGTGGTGGAGGTGGATGCTTCTGACGTAGGGGTGGGGGCCATTCTGTCGCAACGTTCTGGTGAGAACCAGAAGCTCCACCCCTGTGCTTTCTTTTCGAGGAGATTGAGTCCGGCGGAGAGAAACTATGACGTGGGGAATCGAGAGCTTCTAGCAGTCAAGTTGGCGTTGGAGGAGTGGCGACACTGGCTTGAGGGGACAGAACAACCATTTCAGGTATGGACCGACCATAAGAACCTGGAATACATCAGGTCGGCACAGAGACTGAATTCTCGGCAAGCCAGGTGGTCGTTATTTTTCACCCGGTTTAATTTTTTCTCTCCTACCGCCCGGGCTCCCGCAACGTGAAGGCCGACGCTTTGTCCCGGCAGTTCGGGAGGGAGGGAGACACCCGGGGTATTCCAGACACTATTCTTCCTGCTCCTCGAGTGATCGGCGTCCTCGCTTGGGAGATTGAGGAGAGGGTTAAGACCGCTTTGGTGGACCAACCCGGTCCTAGTTCTTGTCCTCTAAACCGCTTGTTTGTGCCTCAGGTTTTGAGGGCTGAGGTGCTTCAGTGGGCTCATAGCTCCAGACTTTCCTGCCACCCTGGAATTCAACGTACCAAGGGGATGGTCCTACAACGGTTCTGGTGGGCCACGCTGGAGGCTGACACCCGG
Source organism: Harpagifer antarcticus (assembly GCA_902827135.1). Taxonomy (NCBI): domain Eukaryota; kingdom Metazoa; phylum Chordata; class Actinopteri; order Perciformes; family Harpagiferidae; genus Harpagifer; species Harpagifer antarcticus. Next base: position 917,019 of record CADEHL010001205.1, on the reverse strand, counting down.
GAGTTTGTGAACGCCTGTCCTGTGTGCAATCGGCACAAACCTTCTCACCAAGCGCCAGCTGGCTTCCTTCATCCATTACCGGTCCCACGTCGCCCTTGGTCACATATCTCATTGGACTTTGTGACTGGTCTACCACCGTCCCACGGACATACTGCCATCTTGACGGTGGTAGATCGGTTTAGTAAGATGGCCCATTTCATACCCCTGCCTAAGATCCCGTCAGCTAAGGAGACGGCGGAACTGATTCTGCTCCACGTGTTTCGCATTCACGGACTGGCGACTGATGTGGTTTCCGACCGGGGGCCCCAATTCACCTCTGTGTTTTGGAGGGAGTTTTGTGAGCTCATCGGGGCGACGGTTAGTCTCACCTCCGGTTTCCACCCACAGGCCAATGGCCAGACTGAACGGAAGAATCAGGAGATGGAGACCACTCTCCGCTGCATGGCTTCCGATCATCCCACGACCTGGTCAAAACAACTCCTGTGGGTGGAGTATGCCCACAACACCCTCATCAGTTCCGCTACTGGTCTTTCCCCTTTTCAGTGTGCTTACGGTTTTCAACCCCCATTGTTCTCTGCATTGGAGAGGGAGGTTACCTGTCCGTCTGTCCAGGCTTTCATCCGACGTTGTCGGAGGACTTGGAGGCAGGCTCGTACTACTCTGCTTCGGTCTGCTAACCGGTACGCCACATCAGCGAACCGCCGACGAACCAAGGCACCTGTGTACCGGGTAGGCCAGAGGGTGTGGCTTTCCACCCAGAACATTCCCCTTCGGATGGAGTCTAAAAAGTTAGCGCCCAGGTTTATTGGACCCTTCGAGATTGTCAAGGTCATTAATCCTGCAGCAGTTCGACTGAGTTTGCCCCGGAACATGAAAATCCATCCCACCTTCCACGTCTCCAGGATTAAACCTGTCCGGGAGAGCCCTATGGTTTCCGCCGCCCCTCCACCACCACCCCCGAGGATGATCGATGGGGGCCCTACCTACACCCTTCGTCGTTTACTCCGTTCCCGTCTCAGAGGAAGAGGGGTTCAATATTTGGTGGACTGGGAGGGCTATGGTCCTGAGGAGAGGCAGTGGGTTCCGGCTCGTCATATCCTCAACCCTCAGCTCATCCGAGACTTCCACCTGCGTTACCCGGAGCAGCCGTCTAGGACCCACGCTCGACCAGGCGTTAAGCCAGGGAGTACTCGTCCGCTACGGACCAGAGGCTTCGTCGAGGGGGAGGGGGAGTCGTCATCGGTCGAGGAGGACGAGGATTTCCAGGAGGGAGAGGCCGAGAGAGCAGTCTCAGATGAGTACTAACCTTTCCCATACCTCCTCTTTCCACCCGGTGTCTGTAGGGTTTTTTTTTCTTGGGTCTCTTTTGTTGGGTTTTTTAGTATTGGTTAGACGTCTGGAGCCGTCCATTAAGGGGGGGGTTCTGTCACAGTCTGCTTTCTCACTCACCTATTTTCTGCATTATCATTCCTTAGTCACCTGGTAGTCACACCCTGTCTCTCTCTCTCTCACTCTGTTTCACCCATCAGCTCCATTAGTATTTAGGCCCACTTCACCTTCACCTCAGTGCCAGATCGTACTTCGCAGCATGCCAGTCTTTCCCGCACTACTCCTCAGATTGCTCTCCCGGTTTCGACCCTGCCTGTCCCTGACCAGCCTGCCTCGCCTGCTCCCTGACCCGTTCTGTGCCTACGACTCCCGTCCTGCCTGCTCCCGGAAACCTCGCCTGTCCCCGACCAGCCCTTGGCCTAGTATCTGCCGTGTTGTCTCCTACCAGCCTATTGCCTCAAATAAAGCTGGTTACCGACTATCTCTGGTTTCCCGTGTTCTGCATTTTGGTCCTCAGCTCGTTTGTGACACCTTCCGAGAGCCTCCATGGGACCCCGGAAGCGGAAAAATATACATTGAAGTCAATGGAGAGAGAAAGGTTATCTTGTGATCCCGTTTGAATTGTGCCACGAATGACACATATGATGTTTGTCAATTTAAAAGAACATTTTGCAAGTCAAAAAAATCAAAATGTGTCGTAAAACTGTGAAGTTACAAATTTTTTTGTGTGAAACCGCTCAGTGAACTACAGGTCTCTGGTCTCGCACAATACGCGTCACCATCACAAAGACGGCCGTCACGTTAGCACATTTCAACCTGTTTCTGAAAGACAGAGGTGAAAAGTATAAAACGAGGTGAATATCACTCCAAGTCTGGGCACGTTGAGAGCTGTACATACACGAAAGGGGAGTTAGTCGGTTCTGTAAGAGCAGCAGGACCGGCTTTACAAGGTTTCGGTGAGTAATATGAGTGCAATGTGTAACGTTAATGTCAGCTAGCTAACATTAGCTAACAAGGTACACTAACGTGTTTTGTTTTAGTAACTAGTTTTCTCCTTAAGAACTTCGTGGTCTCTGTGGATGCTGTGGATAACATTAGTGTTCACAAGAACAAGGTACACTCCCGTGTCTTGTTTTAGTTGCTCTTCAGATTGAAGCGGCCAGTTTTATATCGACTATACTGTCTGTGTGATCTCCTTTTACATCTCGTTGTGTCATTTGAGTTTATTTGCTGTGTGTAGATTCAAGGATTTTGGTTATCTAGGCACAGCAGTGTGTGACTCCCTCTGGTGCATTGGTATGTGTGTTCCTAATGTAGAGAGCATTGATTAATAAACTACACACTGAGTCTAGATCCTGACCAAATCCTTTTTTATTGTTGATCAAATGTTTTTCAAAAATGTATTCATACACATTTAGAAAAATACAATGTACAATCAAAACCAATACAACAATCAGACAAGAGGACAAAACTATGGAAAAATAAACCCTCCCCCCCCCCCAGATGCGGACCATCCTTGTATTATTGCTCATTCAATCTATTATAACATGCTAACAAATGGTACTTACTTTATTTTTACAGATCTGCATGGGAGACGATGGCGCGATGCAGAGCGCTGTCTGTGATTGTGCACGGGGGATGTACAAATGCAGCCACGCTGCAGCATTGGCAATATTTGCCATGTGGCAGATCAGCTCCACAGACGCTGAGTGCCAGTGGAGGAAGCCTGGCACTTCCAAAGTAGTCCAGCCGGTGTCTCAACTTTACCAACAGCGAGAGGAGACATATAACCCACTGGCCAGAGACATCGCTAACTGTCAACTGGGGGGTTGTAAACGAGGCCGAAGGGGTGAAGGCTTTTGTGCAGGCCTATCGGGTGACAGTGATCGAGTCTGGTCTCTTTGTGAGTGAGTCTGTGTTTTGGGAGCATCACCCGATGGACTTGTGCAGCCATCTGCCCTGCTGGAGGTGAAGTGTCCACACAGCCAGAGGAACATGACCATCGCAGAGGCAGTCCAGTTTCCATCCTTCTGTCTCCGTGAGGAGGGTGGGTCTTATATACTCAAGGAGAATCACCCATACTGGCACCAGGTCCAAGGGCAGCTGCACATCACAGACCGGAGTCTCTGCTACTTTGTTGTGTGGACCACGAAGGAGGCGATCATCCCCATCCCCAAAGACCCTGCATGGCATGGAAATCTCCTCCTCCAGCATATGCTCCCTGTGTTGGCCAGTAGAGAGGAGGACATTTAAATAAACATACTCTTAACACCCTCGAACTCTGCGTCGTGTTTCGTACGTGTGATGAGGTGTTATGCAGAGGGGAGGAAAACAGGACACAGCAGATTGGGATTGTGGTGGAGATGCTGAGCAGTTATTTAATTGTTGCATGTAATTATTAGTATACTGCGTGCTTCTTAGTTATTCCATCTTTTGGTGTAACATGGATCTGTATGTAACTCTATATTTACCTGTCATCTACCACACTTCCTTCTACATCATACACCATCATTATACATGATGGTGTATATAAGATATATATATTTGTATACATATCTGTAAATTGTATAATTTTATTTAAATGTCTTTTTGATCTCTCTGTCTATAAACACAAACTGAGTAAGATTGACAATAAAGTTGACTTTGAAAAATATATATATTCTTTATGAAAATAGTTGACTATGGAGAAATGAATCCAAATGAAATGTTGGACTGAACTGCAGCCACGCCTTTGAGTCTCTACTGACTGTTTTTCAGTGGGATGGCTAGTTCCTATCTTTAAACATGTATTAGTTTTTTCTCAGAACAGATTTGATTTTCTGAAGTTAATTTAACTTTGCCGACCATGTAAGGTCATTATTAAAAGGTACAATCAATTTGTTTAGGGTTGACTAAAATAATGAAAAACATTCATTTGGATAATTTACTGACAGAATAAGAAACTCGATGATGCTCTACTCACCTGTTCCCTTTTTATAAAGTGAAACAGTTGAAACGATAGATTTTAGTAAACTTAAAAACAACCTTCTCCAAAAGCTATCAAGGAATATACCGAATACTTGTTTTAGAACTTTATTACATATTTGTATATAAATACTTTGAATGATCCATAATTGACAGAAGCGTGTGTTTACACTGACCTGTTACTCATATATTAATGTCTTTGTAACTTCAGTAAACAACTACCTCACTAGTTTCTTTCATTCATCACGGTTCAGTAAACTAAGTGATGCATGAACCAGTTTAATCATTATAATAACGTAGGATTGCAACTCTTTGAAACTGTAGGTGGCTCTTAAAAGAGCCGTTGTGTTTGGGTGTGCTGGTCTCAGGTCAGTCTAAGCCCTCTCTCCGCGGATGCGGCGGGCCAGCTGGATGTCCTTGGGCATGATGGTGACCCTCTTTGCTTGGTTCATCTTACTGGAGGGAGCTACATGGATGTCGGATGCAGTCCACAGTCATTTTGCAGTTGAAGGCAGAATGATTTTATGATTGACTCAGAATGAAGCACAACTTCATGTCATACAATACATTGACTTTATTTGTAATTGTGTAAAAACATATAAGCATTGATTAGCAAGCAGGGCCTGCAGGAACAGAGCACGGTGATGGATGGAGCTGGGAAGAGAGAAGAAGAAAACAGATCAACTTTATCATCGGATATTAAAAATTCAATTTTCAAAACAAGTTGCCGCTCCTACAGTTTTCTAGTGTGTAAAGATGATTTCACATGACCTATGCAAACTATCACACTCAATACATGTGTGTCTCTGGGGGGTGCATTGTGCCTTTGATGTATATAAATAATATACCATAACCAATACTATTACGTACAGTGGAAATCAGGTTGCCAGAGCAGGTCAGTCCAGTGTGCATGTTCCTCAGGGTCTCAGCAGTTACAGATGAGGTAAGGAAAAAAAAGAGAAAAAGGTCAGTAACAACACTTTAAAGTAACAACACTTTATATTATATTATAATAATTATCTCTCAGTAATCACTCAACTACTGTCTTTCCAACAAACAGATTGACTCATCCTCACTGTCATCATAATGAAACACGTCCAGAAGAATGTCATGCAAAGCTGCCTGCCTGCCTTCGACTCTCTCTGAACTGCCTGATCTTTTAATGTTCAATGTTAACCATTTGTGCAGATAGCATTAAGTAGAAAAGATCGCCGATGCTAATGTGGCGTTAGCCTACCTCCCGCCCCCTTAGCACCTGTTGGAGGGGGCGATAGGCTACTCTTCAAATGTTTCACAAAATACTTACCATCATGACTACCCTTACTGTTTAACATGTTGGTTTACTTCATGTTAAGGCTAATACAAATGACAACGCTAAGTAATGTGATGCTAACTAACGTGCTCGCTACTAGCTAGGTAGCTAACTTGACTATGTTTCATGCAAAACATGTGTATTACCTGATATGTTTGGTCCAGCGACTCCTGGTCCTTTCATCAGACGGGAAGCGATAGAACGAGCAAGTGGTATGCTCACTTTTGTGATTGCAACCTGGTACAAAACACACGGGCATCTTGTGAAGTTCATTTATTGGAGCAATCTCTTATATTTATTGGAGGGAATAAATCAGTTTCTTCTTCTTCTTCTTTGCTTTAATTGCGAGTCGCAACCATAGACTGTATATATAAAGGTCGCAACCAGTCTTGGAGCATTATCGCCTATGACATCACTTACGCGACCCAGAATGGGATTTGGGATTTGTAGTCTTTGTAGTCGCGTATTTTTCATAGTCTTATATTTCAGCAGTTTTACGACAAAATGTGACTTTTTTTACATGGAAATGATTGTTTAAGATTGACAAACATCATATGTGTAGTTCGTAGCACAATTCAAACGGGATCAAAAGATACGTTTTCTCTCTCCATTGAATTCAATGTATTATTTTTCGCTTCCGGGGTCCCATGGGCCGGAAGTAGATGGGCGTGACTTCGCCTCTCTATGCAAATCTGCCAGTGCAAGCGCTAGCCAATCAAACCGCGTGTATGCTGAGAGAGACTACGCAGGTCATTTCCTCAATTCATTATAGCGGTAGTGAATCACGCGGTGCTGTATGATCAGTCTCTGTTCATCTACCGGGATACAAACCGGAGGAACCAGACATGGAGGGAGGTGGCAGCGACAGTGGGTGAAACTGGTAGGTTTTCGCCTGTTTGGGGATTTTATATCCAGTTTACTTCATTTTAACGTTGCTATTGCTTTGTATGTCGGGGGCGGGAGATTCATGTGATTGGTTGTTGGTCACAAAAAATCCCCAAGCTTCAGACACGCCCACCGCCAAGCGTCAATGCACGCTGCTGTGTGGACGCTCCGTTACGGTAGAAGCCTGTAAAAACTGCCTTCAAAATAAAAGCGTTTACTCGGTCAATAACAAATATACCTAATTAGTTTTGTATCATAAAGATAAAGCAACACTTTCTCAGAATAAAGCAAAACTATGAGTTTAAAAGAAAAAAAAATGTAGTCAAGCAAAATAAAATACATTTCAAAAATAAAACTATAAGTTGCAAACAAATCATTTGTGTAATCATGTAAACTATAAGTATTTTTTCTTTGTTTTAACATAGGTTTTTGTTTGCAGTTCTTGTTTCTTCTTTCTCAATGATCAGACTGTTGCTCTCGCTGCAGCTCTCTTTTGCACTCTCTCATTTTTTGTTTGAGATTCTGACACAAACCTCCCAGGTGGGCGGGACTTTCAGGGGTGCGTCCCCATTGGCTACTCAGTTTTTGAGTGACAGCCCAGTCCTCCAGCGATTGTACAGTGCAGGCAGCTGCGGTGCGGTAGCTAGCTGAGCGTGGACAGAAGACCCCCAGAAGAACCAGCATTTCAATTATTATAATACTACAAGTGAAAATATATGTAAGTATTGATCATTTGTGTTGTTTGTGCTGTACTATACAGTCTGTTTAGCCAAGACTTTGTTTGTTTAAAACATTTTTAAAACATTTTATTTTGAAAAGCAGAGACAGTGAAAAACAAATGCTAAAACCAGAAAACAGGACATGGGGAAACATGTTCATTAGATTGTGGTTTTGCTGCAGTGTTGTTCAGTGATGAAACTGCAGTGATACACAGAAGGCTCTTTGTGGAAAATCACCAGAGTGACGGCAGAGCTGTGAGGTGCAGAGAGAGACACTTCACAGTTTGATCAAGTTGGCCTCTAAGTGAGAGGAGAGGAATGGCAACTTGACTCCAGGAATGTCTTTCTTTCTGTAACTATATAATATATATTAAAGATCCCCTGTTATACTGTTTTTCATCAATATATTATAGGTCTCAGATATATACAGAGCCTGTCTCTGATTGGCTGAAACCCCAAACAGATCATTGCAGCATTACCCATAATCCCCTCTGTTTCAGCCCTGTTTCCAAAGTGCTGATTCCCTGTCTGTTACTTTAGATGAAGATAAGGAGCCCCTCCCCACGCCCCTCTGAGAGACATTTGGTTACAAAGAACACAATGGTGCTCTAGGAGGAGATTCAGGTGATAAGGTGGGGGGGGGGGGGGGGGGGGGGGGTACCTTGGTTGGTGATTGGCTAATGGTTACACAAGACAAAACATCGTTATGACATCATAAAGTGGCCAAAATCTGATCAGCTCATTTTCAGACAGGTTTTTATAGAAATGGATCAAAAAGAGAGAGAATCTTTGTTCCTGAAACTTTCAGAGTCTCTTTCCACAGAGGGGACACATGTTGATGTAGAAGAGACATGAAGAAGAGGGGACACATGTTGATGTAGAAGAGACATGAAGAAGAGGGGACACATGTTGATGTAGAAGAGACATGAAGAAGAAGGGACACATGTTGATGTAGAAGAGACATGAAGAAGAGGGGACACATGTTGATGTAGAAGAGACATGAAGAAGAGGGGACACATGTTGATGTAGAAGAGACATGAAGAAGAGGGGACACATGTTGATGTAGAAGAGACATGAAGAAGAGGGGACACATGTTGATGTAGAAGAGACATTACATTACATTACATTACATTGCATTTAGCTGACGCTTTTATCCAAAGCGACTTACAATAAGTACATTCGACCAGGAAGACACAGCCTTGAAGAAAACAGAATCATATAAGTACATCAGGTTTCATAGAGCCAAACATTTCAAGTGCTACTCAACTGGCTATAGATAAGCCAGTCCTTTATTAGTATATAAGTGCTTTGTTAGTAATTCTATCGCTCGAAGTGGAGTCGAAAGAGATGAGTTTTCAGTCTGCGCTGGAAGGTGTGTAAGCTTTCTGCTCTCCTGATGTCAATGGGGAGCTCATTCCACCATTTTGGAGCCAGGATAGCAAACCCACGTGTTTTTGCTGATGGGAACTTGGGTCCCCCTTGCAGCGAGGGTGCAGCGAGTCGTTTGGCTGATGCAGAGCGCAGTGCACGCTGGGGTGTACAGTTTAACCATGTCCTGGATGTAGGAAGGGCCAGATCCATTCGCAGCATGGTATGCAAGTACCAGTGTCTTTAAGTGGATTCTAGCAGTTACCGGGAGCCAGTGGAGGGAGCGGAGGAGCAGAGTGGTGTGGGAGAATTTAGGAAGGCAAGGCAAGGCAAGGCAAGGCAAGGCAAGGCAAGTTTATTTATAGAGCACTTTTCAACACAAGGCAATTCAAAGTGCTTTACAACAAATGAAAGACATTAAGAAAATGGCATTTAAAATCAGTCATTAAAAAGAAAAGCTAATAAAATAAACATTAAAATAAGAAATACATGGATAAACATTAAAAGAAAAAATACATGGATAAACATTAAAAGAAGAAATACATGGATAAAAGTTACAGTGCAGTCTAAGATATGAATAGTTCAATTAAAAGCAGCGACAAAAAGAAAAGTCTTTAGTCTGGATTTAAAAGTAGTCAGAGTTGCAGCGGACCTGCAGGTTTCTGGGAGTTTGTTCCAGATATTTGGAGCATAATAACTGAACGCTGCTTCTCCATGTTTAGTTCTGACTCTGGGGACAGAAAGCTGACCAGTCCCTGAAGACCTGAGAGATCTGGATGGTTCATAATTTAGCAGTAGATCAGAAATGTATTTTGGGCCTAAACCATTCAAAGCTTTATAAACCAGCAGCAGTATTTTGAAATCTATTCTTTGACACACAGGAAGCCAGTGTAAAGACTTCAGAACAGGAGTGATGTGATCCACTTTCTTAGTGTTAGTGAGGACTCGAACAGCAGCGTTCTGAATCAGCTGCAGCTTCCTAATAGATTTTTTAGTGAGACCTGTGAAGACACCATTACAGTAGTCCAGTCTACTGAAGATAAAAGCATGGACAAGTTTTTCCAAATCCTGCTGTGACATTAGTCTTTTAATCCTAGATATGTTCTTTAGGTGATAGTAGGCTGATTTAGTAACTGTTTTAATGTGACTGTTGAAACTCAGGTCAGAGTCCATGACTACACCTAGATTTCGGGCTTTATCTGTTGTTTTGAACATTGCAGACTGAAGCTCAGCGCTAACTTTTATACGTTCTGCCTTGGCTCCAAAAACCATTACCTCAGTTTTATCTTTGTTTAATTGGAGAAAGTTCTGACACATCCAGTCATTGATTTGTTCAATGCACTTACTCAGTGTTTGAATTGGAGCATAGTCTCCTGTTGAGACTGTTACGTAAATTTGTGTGTCATCTGCATAGCTATGGTAACTTATTTTGTTGTTTTTCATTATCTGAGCCAGTGGTAGCATGTAGATGTTAAAGAGAAGCGGCCCCAGGATGGAGCCTTGAGGAACCCCACATGTCATATTTGTCAACTCAGATGTGTATTTACCAATAGAAACAAAGTTGTTTCTGTCCTTTAAGTAGGATTCAAACCAATTTAGGACGGTTTCCGAAAGTCCCACCCAGTTTTCCAGTCGGTCTAGTAATATGTTGTGGTCAACAGTGTCAAACGCAGCACTGAGATCTAATAATACTAACACTGAAGTTCTGCCACTGTCTGTGTTTAAGTGGATGTCATTAAAGACCTTTACAAGAGCAGTCTCAGTACTGTGGTTTGGACGAAAGCCTGACACATCAAAACAGTTATTTAAATGCAAAAAATTACTCAGCTGTTGAAAAACAACTTTTTCAATGATTTTACCTAGAAATGGCAGGTTTGATATGGGCCTGTAATTGTTCATTACTGAAGCATCTAGATTATTCTTTTTTAAGAGCGGTTTAATGACTGCAGTTTTCAGGGCCTGTGGAAAAATACCTGAGTGAAGAGATTTGTTTACTATATGAAGTAGATCTGAGGCCATGCAAGGCAAAACATCTTTAAAAAATCCCGTTGGAATAATATCAAGGCAGCAGGAGGAGGATTTCAGAAGTTGAATAATGTCCTCTAGGTTTTTATCATTAATCTGATGGAATTGTGTCATGGTGTTTGAATTGATGTTAAGTGGACACAGAGACAACACATTTGCTGTACCTGATGCAGAGGCACTGACTGCTTGTCTGATTTTCTGAATTTTGTCAGTGAAAAAGGAGGCAAAATGATTGCACGCCCTGGTGGATAGAAATTCAGAGGCTACTGACACTGGGGGGTTAGTTAGTCTGTCGACGGTAGCAAACAAGGCACGTGCATTGTTTTTGTTTTTGGTAATGATGTCAGAGAAGAACGATTGTCGTGCGTTTTTCAATTCCAAATTATAAAGGCCAAGTCTCTCTTTATAGATTTCAAAGTGAACCTGGAGATTTGTTTTTCGCCACTTGCGTTCAGCTTTTCGACACTCTCTTTTTTCTGTTTTCACGGTCATGGCCTTTCTCCATGGAGATATTTTCTTGCCAGTCACTTCTTTTACCTTAGTTGGAGCAATGGCATCTATAATATTTTTAATTTTTGAATTAAAATGATCTACTAGCTCATTTACTGAGATGTTAGCAGGGGCAAGTGTGGAAGAAAAATTCTGAGTAAACATTTCTCTAGTGTTTTCAGTTAAATATCGCTTTGTGGTTACCTCTTTTTGAACATTTTTGTGAACAGAAATAGAGCTCTCAAAGAAAACACAGGAATGATCAGAGAGTGCAACATCAGTCACCACAACCTTAGAGATATTCAGACCCTTTGAGATAATTAAGTCCAGAGTGTGCCCCTTATTGTGCGTGGGCTCCGTCACATGCTGAGTCAGTCCATAGCTATCAAGAACACAAAACAGTTCTTTTGCCCCTCTGTCCTGAGGGTTGTCAACATGGATGTTAAAATCACCAACAATGACTAAACGGTCAAAGTCAATACACACTATAGACAGCAGTTCAGTAAAGTCATCATAAAAGCTTGCACAGTATTTGGGTGGTCTATAGATATTTAGGAACAGAGCTCGAGAGGAGCATTTCAGCTGAAGGGCCACATATTCAAAAGAAGCAAAGTTCCCATAAGATGTCTTCCTGCATTGAAGGAAATCATTGAACAGAATAGAAACTCCATCCTCTTTCTTATGCATTCTTTCCTGACTCATAAAACTAAAGTTGGGAGGGGTTGATTCGATAAGAACAGCTGCACTGCTATTTTGTTCAATCCAAGTTTCTGTTAAAAACATAAAATCGAGATTGTGCTCAGTGATAAAATCATTGATTAAAAATGTTTTTCCCGCCAAAGACCTGACATTTAATAAAGCTAGTTTAAGTTTGTTAAACACACTATCAGTCAGGTTTTTTGTAACAAGCTGTGGCTGACATGGAATCACTGCTAAATTAGATGAACTCACACAAACGTTTGAGCGCTTCCTGTATCTACGATGATTCACCGCTCTTAATCTATTACCTATCAACACAGATATCGGCAAAGCTACAGGCAGGCAGGGCCCTGGCATGTCCTGGAAAGAGTTGAGAGTGCCATACGCCCTTGAGCCTGGACCCAGCACACATCAGTAAGCATTTTGTACACACACATCCTTATCAGGCTTCGGAGACTGCAGATGCTTTCTTGAAGGGAGGGGAGGTGGTTGACGTAGGCTCGGTGATGAAGACGGGGGGGGAGATGGTGCCCGTCTTTTTGGTGGGCGTCGTTGAGGAGCGGGGGTAAAGGAAATGCTGCCAGCCCTGCGTATCGCCTTAGTTTGGTCTTTGAACTCCAGGAAAGAATCGGTGCCAACCCTCTGTATCGCCTTCATGTGTTCAAAGGCGTTGTCAGGGGGGGGGGTGGCGGGCAGCGGAGAGTCCTCCATGTGTGTCATAGGTTTCCCATAATCAGAACATTCCTCAGGCGGGTGCAGTGATAATTCTTCAGGGTTTTCTGCACGATGTGTTGTGTCTTTCTCCTGTTTTGATTCCTCTTGCCGCTTGTCCTTGGCAGAGGGAACAGATTGATGACGCAGGCAGTTGAAAATGTTAGAGATAAACAATTTCACTCCTGACTTGTTCAGGCAAACTCCATTTGCCTTGAAAAGATGTCTGCGATCCCAGAAAAAGTTAAAGTTGTCAATAAAATGGACTGAATGGTCAGTACAGGCATTGGAAAGCCAGGTGTTCATTGCAAACAATCTGCTGAATCTCTCCACTCCTCTTCTGACTGGCGGTAGAGGGCCACTGATGAACACCTCTGCATTTAGAGAGCTGACAGTTTGCAACAAACATTTAAAGTCTTCTTTCAGCACTTCTGACTGTTGTTTCACAACATCATTTGTTCCAATGTGTAGTACCACATTCTTCACAGTTGGATGTTTAGCCCCAATATGCAGGATCTTCTCAGCCAAGTCAGAGACCACATCCTTGGGAAAACAGAGTACTTTGGTGTTGTTCTTATTACACAGACCTTTTACATCTCTTACAGCAGAGTCACCCACAATCAGAGTTTCAGGCCCAGTCGTTAGCTTTCCCTCTAGCCTTTTACTTTTGTTCCTTACCCTGCTGTGTGAAGAGGACAGGTTATCCAGGTCATCAGAAAGAGATCTCCGGTTCTCGGTCAGCGGAGCGTATCTGTTCTGGATTGGCACACTTGGTGGTTTAGGAGGATTGTTTGTAATTCTCCCTTTAGCAGATGTCCACTGCTGTTTAGGGGTTGAAGAGGCGCTCTTCCTGGGTGATAACAATGCAGGCCAGCCGGTCGCATCACAGATTTCGGAGCGCTGGGCTCTGCCTGTTATCCGTCCTCCCAAATCCCATGGAAATGATTTACTCTTCGGCTTTGCACCCAGAGAGTTCCAGGGAGGACTCCCACTTGTAGATTTATTACCCGGTACACAGGCCCCCTGTTCCTTGGAATCCTTGTAGCTGCTAACTAGCTGTGAGTTAGCATACCCTTCTCCATTATTTTGCAACACTGGTAAAGTGGTGTCATTCCCATGACATAGTCCATTCACTTCCACGTTAACTTCCAACCGTTGCATTTTCATTTCCAACACAGCCATCTTCTGTATAAGTTTGTGGAAGTCATCTGTAGAGAACGGAGGCATTTTGCTACCAACTAGCATGCAGTAGCCTACCAGGCTTTAGCTGTTGCTAGGCCACGCTACTGTAAGACTGAGGTCGTCGTAAAAATGTTGAAATATGGCTGAAACCCTCCGTCTATTTACGAAGATGAATTGTCCCAGTGATAAGTTAATGTCCAGGAGCTGCTGCTCGAAGTTTTCAGAGAATAAGAATAGGAAAATCAGCATAAAAAGTAAGCAGAGGCAGGAGCAAGCAGAAAAGCGTCTGCACTGTAAGAAAGATAGAGCATTGTAGGAAGGTTGAAGACCAGACGAGCCGCTGCATTCTGGATGAGCTGCAGAGGTCGGATGGCACATGCAGGTAGACCAGCCAGGAGGGAGTTGCAGTAGTCTAGGCGTGAGGTGACGAGAGCCTGGACCAGAACCTGCGTGGCTTTCTGGGTCAGCTGGGGACGAATCTTCCTGATGTTGTAAAGCGTGTATCTGCAGCAACGGGTTGTAGCAGCGATGTTTGCAGTGAAGGACAGGTTGTTATCTAGGAACACTCCCAGATTCCTTGCAGTCTGAGTCGGGGAAACAACAGAGGTACCGATGTTGATCGTCAGGTCAAGAGTGGGACAATCTTTTCCTGGAAGGAAAAGCAGTTCAGTCTTGTCAAGGTTGAGCTTGAGGTGATGAGCAGACATCCATTGAGAGATGTCAGCTAGACAAGCAGAGATGTGTGCGACGACCTGGGTCTCTGAGCGGAGACACATGTTGATGTAGAAGAGACATGAAGAAGAGGGGACACATGTTGATGTAGAAGAGACATGAAGAAGAGGGGACACATGTTGATGTAGAAGAGACATGAAGAAGAGGGGACACATGTTGATGTAGAAGAGACATGGAGAAGAGAGGACACATGTAGATGTAGAAGAGACATGAAGAAGAGGGGACACATGTTGATGTAGACGAGACATGGAGAAGTATATCAAAATATAATTAAAGTAAAAGTAGTCGTTGTGCAGATTGGTCCATTTCAGAATAATATATATGATATGTTTTATAATGATTGATCATGAAAGTGTTCTCAAAGCTGGTGAAGGTGCAGCTAGTTTGAAGGACTTTGTATACTGCAGGGTAGCTGGTGGATTTACTCCAGGTGGAACTAAAGTCTGATTTAACACTTGATTATATTTCACATCATTCATCTGTAAAGTAACTAAAGGTATTAAATACATGTAGTGACAATATGAACGTTCTCCTGTTGTGATTGTCTAATGTTTTAACAACCAGTATTATGTTTACCTTCACGAGTGGCTGTCCGCTCAGTGAGACACACCTGCAACCATGTCGTATTTCTATGATATGAAAACATTTTTTTATATTGAACATGGCCGCCTGTAGGCATCCTGAATGCTCTCATCGAAAGGCAAACTCCATAAGTTCCTCATTTATATCTTCCTGCTCACAATAAAGATTATTATCATAAAACAAACGCAAGCTGGACTCACTTCCAACATGCGAGCGTCACATCTGTCTGTGTCACAGCTGCAGCTAAAGCGCTGCACATGTTAGTCACATTCGTGTAAATCTGTCACACCTCCTAACACCTCGAAAGTGTAATTCTGTGACCAACGAGTCTGATGTGAGCGCGTGCCTGCAGTCGTGTGTTTTTTATGTCTGGGTTAGACGTAACCTAGACGACCTGACTCAGCTCTGCTGCGTTTTCACTTCCACCTCTCCTGTGCAAAGTACCCTGATTGTGACTTCATTCACGAGAGGTCACTTGGTCACAAACCCGTTACAGAGCATACGCTAAATCCATAGACTGTATTAAAGTCAGGCTGTATCATATTGTGCAATGCTAACATTCCCCCCCGCAGTGATGGCAAAGGTTAGTGATAATAATGGGTGACGTTCAGCACTGTTACTCAGTGTTTTCCTTTGGGATTGATACTGATTTGATAATAGAAATCATTACATGTCACTTGTTAGACGCTTTTATCTAAAGTGACTTACATACTCACTCTGGGCAATCTCTACAGGAGCACCCTGAGGTGAAGTGTCTTTCCCAGGGACACAACAACATACATGATATTGGCTTTTACTTCATATTTACTGACTGCAACGGTGTATTTGCTAAAAGGTAAAACAATCTTATTCTATCTATAAAAACTATATAAAATGTCTGTTTTTAAAAAGCACTAAAGGCGACACTTATATCAGATGAAATGCAGTGTCGGATGTTTTTGGGTTGTAATCAGGGTTCGAGTTATGTGGGAGCCAATGAGCTGAGCTCCCGGGCGCAGTGAAATCATACATCTGTGGGGGTCGCTGATACATTACCAACAACCATTATTTTAATCACAAATAATGTGTCAATGTAATGAGTATTATTTACGTTAACGAGGTAAATAGGCTGCGCAATCTATGCGCAATCTATGCGCGTGTGTGTGTGTGTGTGTGTGTGTGTGTGTGTGTGTGTGTGTGTGTGTGTGTGTGTGTGTGTGTGGAGGTCCCCATGAGGGGAATCATTAATTTTAGGGTGAAGACTTGGTTAGGGTAAGGGTTAGGGTTAGGCATGTGTTGGTTATGGTTAAGGTTAGGATAAGTCTCCAGGAAATGCATGTAAGTCAATGTAATGTCCCCTGAAGTGATGTGTACATGGTATTTGTGTGTGTGTGTGTGTGTGTGTGTGTGTGTGTGTGTGTGTGTGTGTGTGTGTGTGTGTGTGTGTGTGTGTGTGTGTGTGTGTGTGTGTGTGTGTGTGTGTGTGTGTGAGTGAGCGTGCACACCCCATAGAGCTCAGTTTATAACTCGAACCCTGGTTGTAATGTTTCATAATAATACGTTAACTCTCTCAATTCCTTATGTATTAATGTTAAATAAAGAAAATATGTTACGTTTTATGTTCTTATTGTCTGGGCTCAAGCTTCCTGTATCTTATTGGGGTGTCCCATTTCACATGTCTCCATTTTTTTAGTTTAACTTGTGAATAAATGATGATGACAATGATGAAATCCATTAATCCAAATAGATAACAATCCTGAAAAAATGAAAATCAGCCACCCTCCAAACACCTTCAAGCTGTACCAAAAACCTAATTCTCACTTAGTAGTTTTGGGAGTAACCTTGACTTATTCTAAGCAGAATATTCCCTCCGGAGAACAGGCGCCCACTTTCTCCTGACGAACACACTGATCCGTAGGAGTTTATGGAAAAAGTCTGAGACAGATGCAGTGTGTGACACGGTGACTCAGCCTGTAGGCGGCCTCTCCACCGCGTCAGAACACTTCTCCAATCTGTCTGGAGCGAGAGCAGACTGCAGCCCATCCTCAAGTTTCACTAGACGCTCGGACATCACACACACATGTACATATACACACACACACAATGAGCTCTGTCTCTCAATTGGAAACACTTAATTTCATGCCTTGGATTTAAGCAACCACGGATTCTTGCTCCATATGAGGAAGAAAGTAAGTATAATTTATTTCTCTTACAGAAACAGTTTGTTGTAAAAGTGTATTCAGTGATGTAGCTGTATTATATGGTTAAATAACAGAGAGAGATGTATGTCTTCTTTATTCTTACAATATATTACTTATCAGGAAAATGATCTCACAGTGTGAAAAATGTGTGAATTTAAGACATAAATACATCAGTGCTTAAATATTTCCATAGTATATAAACATGCAGTGTAAAAAATAAGAACAACTCCTCTGACAAAACCTCAGTATTTCTTTTAATAGTGATAAATGTGTACATTTAAGATATAAATACATCAGTTTTAAACGTGTTAAGAGATCTACAGTCACTGCTGGTGTTGTAATAATAATAATAATAATAATAATGCATTTAATTTATATAGCGCTTTTCAAAAGACATTTTACCACACAGTCGCACAAAAAGCAGACAGTAATCTCCTGAAAGGGGAAGAAAAGAGATTTACTTTGACTCAATATATCGAACAGAAGAGATTGTGTGTTCCCAGACGTCCATCTGCACATTCATTTTACAAGGATGAAAAAATCCTTTGAAGCCAACACTCACTCTGGCAACTTTGAAGTGTGATTCATCAGATTCAACCTCATTGCATGCTTTTTTGATATCTTAAAGTCTTTCAAGTGGCAAATAGTCAAAGCAAAAAAACGTCTGTGCATTTCTGCAGTGTCTTATTATTTTATTATCATTCAGGCGTGAAATGAATCCACGGTCTAAATCGTTTTTATTTTGGACTGGGGTAACTAACTATTATGTAGTTTCATTGATGATTCATTTGCCTTAGCATAAGTGTATAACCTTTGGACGAATGTATTTACAGGTGTAGCTTGTCTCGTTCAGAAATTAAAAGCAGAGAATTTGGTATAATTTGAAATTCCCTGAGTCCTTAAAAACAAAGTAAAACTATACTACAGTATATCGAATCCTGTTTGAGTAAGAAATTGTCCTTTTTTTACACATAATATATGACATTATTTGCACGTGTTTTCATATACCGTTCAATGGAAATGATGGTCATCAAAGAGTTGACTGCTATGATGTTGTGTATATACAAATATTCTTAAATGTCAAAAGAAATTACTCACAATAAGGTTAGTTGAAAGCAATAATATTAACCTATTATTTAACCTTATTGTGTTGACATAAAACATTAAATTAAAGTCAACCGTGCAGTTTTTTCAGAGCATTAATTTTCTTCTGTCTTTTAGATCTTGAAAGCACCTTGTCTCCTCTTGAGTCTGTTCACAAGTTTAAATCTCTGCTCCGGAAAATTTGGGACGCCGATTACTGACGATGTGAGCAAGCTGTCAATATTGGTGAGTTAATACAGGGTTGATGCACATTACCCATACATTCATATACATGTGTCTAGTGTTTGTATTTAACCCCACTCAAATCTTTCTGTCATCTTCTCCGCTGTAGAAGCAGAATATCCCCTCTGATTATGAGATTCCTGTTAGTTACATTCCCAAAGAAGTGGTGAGTATATAAGGAGGTGAAAGAAGGAATAATGTCAAGCAGATTATTAATGATTGAACAAACAGTGATAATTTCTTTGGTACACGTCTGCAGGCTGGCACGTGCTGGGTCGTGTTGAACATCTATCCTTTGGAGCAGAGTCTAAGGAAGCTAGCCAACATGTTTGGCACCATTTCCTCCAACAAAGAAAACATTGTCGTCTTCATTGCGATGCTGAAGAATTTACGCTTCACCTTTGACCATGAGGAGCTCGTAAGTAATTGGAAAGGATTGAGCAACTTGGGCTCAGTTTTAGGAAGTCATATTTTGCACATTCAGGGTCTGTTTTGCACATATAATTACATAATTGAGGTTTATCAGGGCTGCTTGTTGTGCTGTTGATCCCCCAGGAAACTGCGATGCAACTCTTCCAGTGTCACTATGAGGAAGGGAGCCTGACGTCGGGCCTTTACTTTGACTACATCAAAGACATCTTACATGCGGCCTCCAAAGGAACATCCGGTTTCTCGTGCAAGCCACCACCATGCCTTAATTCACAACAAATACCAGGTACGGTCATGCATTTGTAATGGCTTCCTCAACAACTAAAGAAGCTTAGTGGCCTATTTGTTGGCAGATATTGATTCTGTGGTCAAGAAAACACAACTGGGGATAGGAACCGGATATGTAAGCTAACCCTGAACACATAGTTAATCAAGCGGTTATAGGGTCATAAAAGCCTGCTAAGTGGGCTTTTACACCATGCATTTGTCAACGTGAGTCTTTTGGAGAGACAGAACCACTTGAATCCTTGATGCTAGTTCAATAAAAAAGCATGAATATGATTAGCAACCTGTTTCGGGTTTGTAAGCATACCTGTCTACCCAGGGAAACGTCAGAGAATGAATGAATGTCTATATATCATTTGCCAAGACTTGGAAGGAAAGGGGTAATGTATGTATGTGTGAGCAATAACGTGTATATTTGAGTGGACTGTAAACAGAGGCGGGTGTGATTTGTGTGTACATCTTCATGTCTGTTATATACATTACATTACACTTGTTATCCAAAGCGACTTTCATACTCAATACTGTGGGCAATTTTGGGTGAAGTGTCTTGCCCAGGGACACAACGACATGCTGACTGCAGTGGGGTTTGAACCTGTGCCCCCCTGATCCGAACACCAACCCACTGCACCAAACGCCTCCCTATATATTTGTGGAATAAAAAAAAAGTTAAAAGAAAAGATGATATGTCAGGATCAGATTTCTAAATATATTATCTTGTTCCAGGTGGTCAGCGGGAGGGTCGTAAGTACAGCTGGTCCAACAGATATCCACTGCTTCTGGCTCTCATCCCCTTCACAGCTTGTGTTGTCATCATAGTGTGGCTGGTGAGTAATTATTCGGAGTGGATTAGCTACTTTATGAAACGTGAAAATTAGTTTTCACTTTGTATGATATACAATACATAGACACATGTGTGAAAACTAGTAATTGACCAGCATGAGGTCATTACTAAGACACTGAAGATGGTAAAAATCCCGGCTAAACATCAGCATGATAGCATTGTTTGTGTGAACATGTTAGCATGCTGATGTTAGCATTTAGCTCGAAGCACTGCTGCACCACAGAGATGCTACCATGGCTATTATATTATTAAATTACATTGCATTTAGCTGACACTTTTATCCAAAGCAACGTGCAATAAGTCAACCAAAGTAGACCAAAGATGGCATGTAAGAAGTAGAAGTAAGTTGTATCCATGTTGTGGTTTTTTACATCCAAAAGCCTCACAGAGAGTGGAGCTAAGTTAAGCTAAATGCTAACAGAAAAAGCAATTTTCTGGCAAGTAAAATAAGGACACATAACCAAAGTGAAAGCATTTAAGTTACACAACACCATAAAGCAACCGGTAAAACACAAGTTAGCCATTAAACATACGCTTTCTATGTTATTATAAATTGGACTAAGAAACAAAAATCATGCATCAATGTACATACTCCATGCTGTATGGAGTAAACTAGCGTCAGAAATAATTATTTTGCTCCTTTACTGAGAAAATTGGAATACAGTTACACTCGAGACGGATGATTGCATGGATGTATAAAAGGGTGATAATGTCAAACTCAAAAGGACTGAATAGATTCTATACCACAAGGAGCACTTTCACTTCGGACTTCCGGCTCTTGATCCGCTGGGAGCCATTTCACACAATTAGTTATTTATAGAGGACCATATCCTGGTGTTATATAACAGATGGAATACACCTCAAATTATAGTGGTTATCCTGTTGTTGTTATATTAAAAGAAACTTAGGCGCCTCCATCTAAACATACCGTTATTGGTAGAAAATATTCCATTAACAACATTCACTCTAATCTCTTTGGGTTACTGTGGTTCGCCCTAATTAATCCTTCATGATAATGTGCCTTCGTTTTGGTGAGCACTTCCAGGAAGGCAATTCCTGGTAAGTTAACATCATGAAATATTCAGCAGTACTTTGAGAACTCATCATTACCTAAAGTGATGATTTCCGCTTTGGAAATGTATTATTTCTCATAGAAAACAGGAACGGAAAACACTTTTGAGACAGTGAGTCTTACTTTCTCTTTCTCTTTTAACTTTCAGGTCAAGTCTAGGAAGCTGTTACCAGTTTGCAACACTGAAAATAGCCAAATGGCCCCTTCTGACACGCTCTCAACTGTGTCTATCTCCATCCCACTTCAAACACTCACCCACGCCGCTGACACTCAGCCAGTGGGGGAGGCACATGAGAGCGGATGAAGCATGATTAATAGAAAAGGGAAATCTGCAACACAGAATAACAACTCACTCTCCAGGTTCTTCTGTTAGTGCCAGGAGCCTTCTGGATAAACAAGTGTTTTTTCTGACACTGCTTATACTCATCTGAGTGCACGGACTACGAGAGACGACTCACCTGCTGTGAAAGCGGGTGTGTCACAAAATATTCCCCAAGCACTTCTGGCACTTAACTATCCAAAGAGGTTTTTGGGAGCAGCGGAAGAACGCCCTACACACTGGCTGGCTGTGATCCAAAATGGCTGGTGAAGTACATTAGATGTCTTGTCTTGGCCAGTGTTTAACAGCTTTTTATTTTTTATTACTGCCTCATGTCAATTCAAGGTGTTGCCATGCTCCACTTTTGAGCTTGAATCAAACACTTTGTTTGGCAGAAGTCCTTACCTGTTGAGATGGGACTCCTGTCATCAATTGGTTTGCTGTTAGTTTCCGAGACTCACTGCTGTGGAGTAAACAGTCAACACACTGAATCCCACCTGCTACTGAAAACACATTGGGGGGTACATGATGCACATGCCTATCAATACTGTTTTTTGGTAAAAAGGGGAATCAAAGAGCAGCTTGTCTTGTTGACTTGTTGACTTTATTCCGATTTGTCAAATTACAAACCTGCTATAGTCACGAACAACAGGCCGAGCACTTTGACAAGCGCTCTGCTTTGTGTATCAAAGATCTGACCAGATGGTAGATAGCCATCGCCAGAGGCTCTTTGAATCCCTTCATTGTATTTCAAAGCTGTTGCCCAGTGATCTATCGCTGCTGCCCGGGCACAGTCAGTGTGTTTTTAAAGCCTTATTCACTGAGTCAATCATGTTCAGTCATGAGAACATGACTTACCCGAGTGTGAGCGCTGTTGTGCTGCATGTGTCAGAGGGAGGGAGGGAGAGACAGGACAGACAGGACGGGGGAAAGTGAGGGAGATAGGGATGGATAGATGGACGGTCGGATGAGCTCAGTGAGAAGCATAAGGAGGGCTTGTTCTCGCCACAAAAGAACTGGCCGTAGGCTGGAGGAAATGCCAGTTTCAAACGCGACTGATGTCGGCAGACCCGTATGAGTCGACAGGCGAAGAATCTCCAGACCACATTCGCTTTGTAGCCTCAAATACAGAGGATGGTCAGTATCTGAATGACAGTTTTCTGTACTCGTATGATTTACTGCCCAGACACATCAATGGAATATGGGAAGATATACCCTTATTAAAAATGTAGTACATGAGGTCTACAACAATTGTTTTTTCTGGTGACCAAATTGCATACTTTTCTTTCTTTTTTTATTCGGTGGAAATGTGCATTTGTATTGTATGAGATGTTTAAGTTATTTTGTTATAAAAACATTTAATGATGTTTTTAATGTAATTTTGCAAATGGAAAATAGACCAAGTAATGAATGTATACAGGGTTTGACAAAATACTGTGAACATTCTGGGAAACACATTATTACAACTAAATGAAGATTATAATCTGCTACTGTAGAAGATGTAACAGATTATAATCTGCTACTGTAGAAGATGTAACAGATTATAATCTGCTACTGTAGAAGATGTAACAGATTATAATCTGCTACTGTAGAAGATGTAACAGATTATAATCTGCTACTGTAGCAGATGTAACAGATTATAATCTGCTACTGTAGAAGATATAACAGATTATAATCTGCTACTGTAGAAGGTGTAACAGATTATAATCTGCTACTGTAGAAGGTGTAACAGATTATAATCTGCTACTGTAGAAGATGTAACAGACTATAATCTGCTACTGTAGCAGATGTAACAGATTATAATCTGCTACTGTAGAAAATGTAACAGATTATAATCTGCTACTGTAGAAGATGTAACAGACTATAATCTGCTACTGTAGAAGGTGTAACAGATTATAATGACCATTTGGCCCGTTTTACTAAATGTTTACAATATTTGTTCTACCCCATGTCAGTGTTACTGTATATGTATTTTCTGTGACAATGTCAAAAATATATATATATATATTGGTAAATCGTATTATTGGTGTCTGCAAAATAATGATGCATTTTTTTATTGCCATAGTTGTTGTTGCACAAATGACAATAGCATCAATAAAATGTGATGGTGATTTAATTGTAATAATTAAACCGCAGGTATGTGTGTTATGCAACATGAGCAATGATGGATATTGTCTTATTGTCAGGAGGCGTGTGGCGCAGAGGGCTAGTGCGTTGGTGTTCGGATCAGGGGGATCAGGGGGTCACAGGTTCAAACCATGTCGTTGTGTCCCTGAGACACTTCACCCCAAATTGCTCCTGTGGCGATTGTCCACATTATTGAGTATGTAAGTCGCTTTGGATAAAAGCGTCTAACATGTAACATGTAATGCACAAAAAGGGCAACAAATTGGACCCAGGCAACTACCGCCCTGTTTCTATACTTACCTCCATCTCGAAAGTCATGGAAAAAATAGTATATGAACAGGTCGAAAAGTACCTCGCGGAAAATAAACTAATCTATGAATTTCAATCTGGCTTTAGAACATCCCACTCCACTGACACATGCCTTCTTTATTTGAGCGACCACATCAAACAAGAGGTGGACGAGGGCAAGTACTGCGGCATGGTGATGCTGGACCTACAAAAGGCTTTCGACACTGTCAATCACCCCATTCTGATTGACAAGCTAAAAGCAATTGGTTTTGATAAACTATCGGTGAGCTGGATGCGGTCCTACCTGGAGGGGAGAGAACAGATGGTGGAGGTAAACGGTACTCTGCCCCCCCCCCCTCCCAGTGAGCTGTGGTGTTCCACAAGGAAGCATATTAGGTCCGTTACTGTTCCTAATTTATGCGAATGACATGTCATCAGCATGTGACTGCAACTTGTTCCTGTTCGCGGACGACTCAGCACTGCTGGTCTCTGACAGGAGCAGATTGCAGGTTGAAAAAACCCTCAGCTCCGAGCTCGGCAGAATCTGCACCTGGCTCGCCGATAATAAATTATCATTACACCTGGGTAAAACAGAGTCCATTCTCTTCGGTTCGAAACATAATCTCAGCAAATCCGACGACTTCTCAGTTGCAGTGGGTGACATTATTGTCACAAGTAAGAAGGAAATTACATACCTAGGCAAACCTCTCCTGTGACAAAATGGCATCCAATGTAATAAAAAAAGTCAATCAAAGAACTAGATTCCTATACCGGATCTCCTCTCTGGTAAACAACGACACCCTGAAAACTCTGGCAGGAGCCCTCATTCAAGGGTACTATGACTGCGTGCACGTCATGGTACCATAGCACCTCCAAGGCGCTAAAAATAAAACTTCAAACATCGCAAAATAAACTGGTCAGACTACTGCTTGACCTTTCCTCTAGAACCCACCTCACCTCTGCCCACTTTGACAACCTAGGATGGCTTAGAGTAGACAACAGAGTACAGCTACTTGCAATGGGCCTGGTCTACAAGATCCACTACACCTCTATGGTACCCATGGTCTACAGGATCCACTACACCTCTATGGTACCCATGTACATGTCAAAATTCTTCCCAAAGGTCAGTGAATACCATGATCATAACACCAGAGGGAGCTCCACAAATCATGTGAAACCCAGATTTGGCACAAAAAAGGTGGAATACACGTTTCTCAATGATGCCACATCAAGGTGGAACGCTCTTCCCACAACTGTAAAGGAAAGTAAAACTGTACTTACCTTCAAAGCCTCTCTTAAAGAGCACCTTCGGGGGAGAGCATTGCAAAACTGGCCCCGGTAATGGTACAAATCTCAACCTGTCGTACAATGGACAGCTTCCCCCCCCCATCTATGTATATACTCGCATTTTAGACTCTGTTACTAACTGTATATCTGTAGACTTGGTTGGTCTTAAATGTCCGGTTAGGATGTATTAGAACAAAATCTAAAATGAAAATTGTAAATAAGAAATCTGTATGTAAAAAACCACCTGTATGTAAATTGTAAATAAGCCATCTGTTTGTCAAATATGTCTTACATGTCTTAAATGATATGATGAATTGGAAATGGGGGACCCTGATGTAAACAAGACGAAAGTCTTTCTCTGGTCTGCATCCCCTTAACAATTGTATGTTTTGAGCTGTACTGTACTGTACCCAATATACAAGCTGTTAATAAACTTTTCAATCAATCAATCAATCAATCAATCAATGTAATGTCTTTTAACTATACATCAGAATCGGTTTTATTAGCAAGTTACACATACGAGGTATTTGCTTTGGTGGTGCATACGAATACACAGAAAGAAGGATATGTAGCAAACAATCTAATACAAATCTAATAAATCTAAATCTAATAAAAAATAATAAAAACAGTACTAGTATAACAGCTATTTTAAAAAACAATGTTAAGACTATTGTAAAACATCCAAAATAAAGACAATATTTACACAACATATAATTATGTCATAAACTGAGTACAGTCAAATATAATACAATATGACAAACACTATATACTATATTGAAAGTGATTTTAAAAGATAGAATCGGAGGGATGAACCCCTCTTTAATGGTCACACATGCAGAGCACACACAGTGAAATTTGTTCTCTGCTTTTAACCTATACTCGGAGCAGTGGGCTATTGTACAGCGCCTGGGAGTCAGGGGGTGTCCAGTGCCTTGCTCAAGGGCACCACGGCAGGGCAGGAGGTGAACTGTGACCTCTCCAAGTAGAAGTCCACACTCCAAATTTAAGTCTGGTCGGGGACTTGAACCGGCGACCCTACGGCTCACAGTCTAAGCCCCTACTGATTGAGCCACTGCCACAAGACGTAGCATGGAGCAGAAATGTGCAGGATTTACAATATACAAAATATTAAATCAGAAATCAGGAACAATTGTATTGCCAACTGTACACGGTGCATACATAAACAGTTACAAAAGTTTTTTAAAAAATAAACATTTAAAAAAGTATATAAAGAAACTATTATAAGTTAAGATATACTTTTTTTTTTGCTGTTATTATTTTTCTTAGTAAGAATACATCATAACATCAAAATACAGTTCATTATACAAGTTTGATGATCATTTATTTGACAAATCGCTCTTCCACTTGCTCCTTCTTTGCAAATTCACCGTGCTTTTATTTTTTACACTCGTTTCCGCCGGAAACACTCGGACTTTTGTTTTGGAAAGCTGCTACCCAGCGGCCGCCATTATTCTTCCTGGCTTGACTGTCGGAAGAAAGGCATTTAATGACTTTTAAACATTATATTTGGGGCTAAACTACAACACCGTGAGTGTATCTGTGTAGTCGTTGCACATTCTCCTGAAGTAGGGGAACCCACGCGGGCACAGAATGGAGAAACGGTCCGATACCACAGGTAGGTTGCTAAGCTACCAAGCTAACTGTAGCTAAGGGAACAACGGTTAGAAAATGAGACGCAAAGAAAACCACGTGTTGCGGAGAACTGGCTTTTCGCTTCTGATGTTACGTGTTGCAGAGTTTTCTAAGGTTATTCTGCAGCTGTTTAATAATACAAGATAAAGCAGGGATGGTCCATGCCGCTGGATTTCAAATAAAACCGTCCTCTGCTCCGGATGCGTCGTGTTAAGCTAAGCTAACAACAACCAGGATGAATCCCGCTAAACACTAATCAGACTAGTTTGAATCTAACTAGGTTGCACTTTGGCGCTCATTCTCTTCCCGACTGTACGTACACGCAAACGTACCCGCTTAGTTTCATCCTAAACCAACCCATCTGCAGCTTATCTGCATTCATCATGTGTCAGCTCTGCAGCGCCCCCTACAGGTTCCTCCTGCACATCCTGTGGTTTACTGTAACCCGGTACTCAGATCTTGTACTTGAGTAAAAGTAGAAGTACCAGAGTGTAGGAAAACTGTGTTACAAGTAAAAATCCTGCATTCAAAATGTTCCTCAAGTGAAAGTAGAAAAGTATTATCATCAAAATATAGTGAAAGACAGTGAAAGTAGTCGTTGTGCAGATTGGTCCATTTCAGATTAATATATATGATATGTTTTATAATGATTGATCATGAAAGTGTTCTCAAAGCTGGTGAAGGTGCAGCTAGTTTGAAGTACTTTGTAGACTGCAGGGTAGCTGGTGGATTTACTCCAGGTGGAACTAAAGTCTGATTTAAGAGCTGATTATATTTCACATCATTCATCCAGATCTGTGAAGTAACTAAAGGTATTAAATACATGTAGTGAAGGAAAAGTACACCATTTACCTCTGAATTTTAGTGGAGTAGAAGTACAAAGAAGCAAACATTGGTACCTCAAAATTACATTTTCTAAGTTACAAACGTTGTTATATTATTATAATTTATAGACAGTGGATATACTTTGTTACTGAAGGGCAAATAAGTTAGTTAAACTTGCAACCCTTTGCTCCAATTCAGTGCCGATTCTAGAGTCTGTGGGGGCCCTAGGCAAACATTCCCCCAATGGTGGACACCGTCCCTGGGCTGCCTTGAGGGGGTTTCCCGTCATGTCGTTGCAGTAAATTAAAGAATGTTTCATGTTGCTGTGGGCCCAGGGACGTGTCCACCATTGAGGTCACCTCTGTAATTTTTTCCGAGATGTGTATACAACTAAACTTGTGAAATAACTGCACTAAAAGCACTAAAGGGATTCTTAGCGCAGCATAACTACGTAGCCTCGATTAAAGCAAACATTAATAGTAACAATCAACTGATTCAAAATAATTGATGCTGCAGCCCACTGACATGTATTTGGGATTGTTGGAAACGGTATTTCGATCTCTGTCTGTACACTACACACAAGGTTCAGGTTCTTTATTTGTACCCGTAGGTAGATTTAGTTTGCAGATAAAAACCCACTAAAAACAAACACAGACAACAGACACATCTCTAATAAAAGAACTAATACAAGTAGACCCTGCTCCGTCAATTCTCAAAATATTTAAAAACATTTAAAAAGAAAAACACTAGTACAAACATGGGCATTCAAAGTTCATAATTAACTAAATAGGTATCTGTGTGACGCTCCTATGATTGGATAAGTTGTGCAATAGCTGCTGGGATAAAACTGTTTTTATACCGCTTCGTTCTACTCTTCTCACAAACTGAAAGATTGACAATAAAGTTGACTTTGACTAACTCCCTCTTCTTCTGTTCACAGGTGCCCTCCCCCTCTCCTCTCTCCGCCTCATGGCCTCCCCCCTGCAGCTCACCTACTCGTACATCTGGCAGGTCATCCGGCAGAGAAACGTCAAGCAGTACGCGAAAGTGGAGGAGTTTGTTACCATGGTGACGCAAACTGTCCCCGACCTCATCAGCTTCAAGCAGACGGCGCAGCTCGTCTTGGGGTTGAGAGCGAGGGTGAGCGAATATCAAATTCAATGGAGCTTTAATAATAATAATAGATGACATTAGTATAGCGCCTTTCAAGGGACCCAAGGCTGCTTTACATGGGGAACAAACAAACAATCAGAAGGGGCAAATAATAAAGTAAATACACATTTAATTTAATAGCAGTAGGAGTGGAAGCAGGGGGGCTGTGAAGGGTTAGGGGTTAAAGGCCATGGTGAACAGGTGAGTTTGTAATGCTTTTAATTGCCATGACCATATCAAATACATAGCACGTTGTACAATGTGTTACAACAGCAGAATACAGCATTTGTCAAAATGGTGGATTTATTTGCAAAATACAGTACCTCCATTACACTGAGCTTTTGATGCTGTTTCTTAAAGGTCCCCTGACATGCTTTTCTGGTTATCACCTGTCCCCTTGTGTGTTATGAAGGTTGTTCTGCATGTAAACGGTCTGCAGAGTCAAAAACCCTCAAAGTGCACCCTGTAGTGAGTAAAACTCTAACACAGAAAAGACCTGTCTATGCTGCCCCAGAACGCCTCCTTGGAGATTTATCTTTTTCCATTTTTTTCTTCCTGGGTATGGTGACGTAACCATACCCAAATGGACCAATCCGCGGAGCCATTACGTTACGTCCGCGGAGCCGTTACGTTACAAATGGACCAATCCGCGGACTTCCTCACACACACACACTCAATCTTTTCTCAGCTGCAGCTCCACGGATTTCTCAGCCTGAGACGGTGGGAGGCTGTGTGTCTGAGCACACCCACAGACTCACAGCCAGGCTGCGGGTGTGTGTGTGTGCTCGGGCTGGTTTCGGGCTGGGTTTCGCTGTGTCTCGCCGACCCCACGCAACAACCAGGAAACCACACCAGTAAGCCAGCTCACACTGTCCGCTCCTCGCAGCAACGTCCCGCCAACATGACACCCAGACCCCACGCAGCATTCTCATCTGTTTGTCATTGCTGGTGTCATTTTCTGGTTGCTATCAAACGCCATTGTAACACATAATCACTGATGTTCCGCTGTAACGGTGGTGGACTCATCAGAACAGAGTGGGCGTGCTGACCAATCAGAGCACAGTGGGCTCACAGGGAGGGGGGTGCAGGAGCTCCAACAAGCCGTGTAGGACAGAGAGTGAATACACATACTATACAGAGATGCTGTTTGAGAAACCAATGTGAGTTTGGAACATTGAACAATGTAAATCTATTCTAGTCGACCTCAACAATGGAATTAGGATCAGTAGAAATGGCCATGACCAGGGCCGTATCTACCATTGAGGTCACAGAGGTCCGGGTAATTTTTGCCGAGCTGTGTATATAACAAAACTTGTGAAATAATTGCACTAAATGGGGTATTTTGTAGAACTTCCATTTACTGCCGATGGGGGCGCTGCATAACTACGTACTCTCGATTAAAGCAAAACAGAAGAAGACGACATGTATCGTATCAACAAACCACCGCAGCCCGGACTTGTATCGGAGCAGCGGAGGAGTGATGAGGTATCTGGAGATCTGAGTCCAGAGGGCTGCTGTTCATCAGGACATCATAGGACCAGTAGATCCTGTGTGAACGCTATACGTTAGTCAGTGGACGTCCGACAACATGCACACTAACTTATATTGCAGCTATAGGCTATACTTTGGTTTACAGTGCGTGAATAAACTAGCTAGAGAGCTAAAGTTAATTACATTCATCCAATGTCAGAAGGATTACCTTTTAACAAACGTTGTAATGCTTTTCTTTCATTTCAATTTGAGTAAAACTTTGAAGATATAACATTGTATTGTTTTCTTTTTACACTGACTCAGATAATGAAAAGACTGCGTCAGTTGAAACTCAGCTTTGGTAAAGAAGAGACAGGACAGGCAAAGAGAGAGAGAAAGTGATGGAAGTCAGGGAGGAACTGGTACAGTCACACAAAAGAATGTAGGCTTAATAACCCCATCTATTTATCTATCCATATATCCATCTATCCATCTATCTATCTATAGCAATAGTCTTCATTTACAATATAGACAATAGGCATAATTCTAAAACAACATACATCTATTGCAGTGATGATGTCATAACATACAATTGTATAAAACACATTTTGCTTACATCTTTGTTCTCTTTTGAGAATCAAACATAACAGATTTAAATAAAAATAAGAATGCAAACAAACAAGTGAAATTAACTAAATTGCTGAATTGCTTTTGATTCACTGGCAGGAGCGACAAGTGAACAACGAGGGAGAGATTGAACAAAGAGAAAGAGTAGAGGACAGAGAGAGTAATGAACAGGAAGAAGACAGAGAGACTCAAGAAGATGGAAGAGAGGCTGCCGGTTATGGAAAGGAGAGAGACATGGAAAATGAATGTTGACACTGTTTTGTGATCATTTTAGCCTATTCTGCATGTCCAGATCATTAATAGTAACTGTGGAGGAAACTTCTGTGTAGCAATGCAGTGGGAGTCACCGACTCATGAAGGAGACACGGGACGAGCAGGAGTTCTGATGTCAAACACTGATATTTAATACAAGCATCGGCCGGAGAAATTCACATCACAAGTCACACAGTCAAAGGTTCTGACTGCACGGGTGGTTTGCAATGTCAAATCTGATCAGCCTCGCATCTTGGTAGACCTTTTAACTAGTTTACAGAGAGTCAACCCACATATTGGGGATGTGCGTAGACATCTACAGACAAAGGAGATGTCTCTCACATCTCTGGAGTTTAGAAAGCCAGCGTTCTCACACTCGCAAAACCTCCCTGTGCCGGCAGGTCAGGCCATAAAATCTGGTATCAACATACGACTGCATTAACACATTCGTTACGGGAGATTAGAAGCAGGGATGGTCGTAAATGTCAACACACAGAATAAGGTTAAATGGAGTAAAGACAAAATTAATCCCTAACAGTAACAATCAACTGATTCTAATGCATTACACTTTCAAAAATAATGTAAGCTGCAGCCCACTGACATGGTTTGAAATCAATATACTATCCAATGTGTGACCCCCCCACAGGACTTAAAAAGCACCTAACTAGATCATGAAAATTCCGGGGGGGGGGGTATACCCCCGAACCCCCCTAGCATGTTTGGACCTCGGTATTTAGGAAATCCTGGATATGGCCCTGGCCATGACATGGGACCTTTTAAGAAAATACATTAATACGTAAGACATTACATTATAAATACATTACAATTGTGCAAAGTAGCTGTTGTACAAATGTATAACAGTTTGTGTTCCTATATCTGTCCTTGTATCCTAAGATGAACTCCGTATATTGCCTATTACATGCATCAAGAACAAAACTGTATCTTTGATGTAGGCTTATTTATTGTGTCTATTTTTTTACTGTAGCGAGAGTTGCCAAGGAAATTGCATTGTACTTTTTATGATGACAAATAAAGATATATTCTATTCTTATTCTATTCACTGTGCAGAATTTCTGCTTTCAAGTTAAATGGACATCTTTGATTGAGGAGTTTTAATCATTAAAAACCTGCTCAGATTGTCCTGAATACTTGAGATCTACGAGGAAGTCTATTTCAGTTCTTATGAGGTTTGTTTTACTCAGGTTTTGATTTATGCTTTCACTTATAATGATCTTCCTGTACCGTAGATCATTTTGGATTTGCTTCAAAAGGACGGCCCACCGGATTCTAAAACCATTCAAACGCTCATAAATAAGCTGAAAGTCTTAGCGGTAAGAAAGGACCTTTTCTGTTCCCTGAGAAATCATGCAGTTGTGGCCACGTTTAAACATGGCGTGTGTGTCAATTCAACCTAAGTGACGGTATTTCCTGTGTTTTACAGAAGGACCCAGAGGTGGAGAAATCCCAAACGAACTTCATGGTGCTGGTGCAGAACCTGCTCAAGAACCCAGCGGAAAAAAAGCGCTTCTTCCAGGTATGTGTTAATATAGTAATATACCATCGTTGGTTGTCATCACATAAAGCTATTTCCTGTTTTACACTAACATCTGCCTCTCATTTAGATGTGGTTTTATTAAAACACAGTGAATATGTAGTGTTTATAGCACAATACATTCATTTATATCTTTTCGCAGGGGGTCCGCGGGGTCTTAAAAAGTATTAAAAGTTGATAAATCAATTTAGCGAAAATGAAGGCTATTAAAAAGTA
This sequence comes from Harpagifer antarcticus, assembly GCA_902827135.1. Taxonomy (NCBI): domain Eukaryota; kingdom Metazoa; phylum Chordata; class Actinopteri; order Perciformes; family Harpagiferidae; genus Harpagifer; species Harpagifer antarcticus. The sequence goes on along the minus strand of CADEHL010001205.1, from coordinate 884,121 downwards.
TTAAACAGCATTTCCTAAGGTATTACATTTTGTAGCTTGTTTTCAATAAGTATATAAATGGTCCAAAGAGGTTGTATTCTACAGTCTGCCTGAATGTAATCATTGCGTAGGTGTGTAGTGTGATTCTGTGGAGTTTATTGATGGCATCCCGTTGGGTTTGACGTCATCTGAACAGGACATCGCACGCTCACTGCTCGATAGCGCGAAGGTCCGTTTACGCCGGTTGCTAAGCAACATCGTTGTGGGGAAATGCAAGTCTGCGTCCAAATGGTTGGAAGATAAGGAGGAAGGACCATCAATACTGTATATAGTCAATGTGAGGTAAAGTGTGTCGCCAAGGTAACCGGTTAAAACTCAAAGTGGCGATGAGGTCTTTAAATGTATGGAAAGGGTCTTAAAAAAGGTCTTAAAAGATCTGACTTCAGGATTCCTGCATATACCCTGTACCATAACATAATGTGCCTAAATGGCTCTTACACATCGGCGCTCACAACTCAAACGTCTTTCTCTCCGTGCAGGAAGTGTTCCCCGTTCAGTACGGGACGAAGTTCGACGTGGCGCTGCAGGCTCTCACTGCAGGTCTGGTCTGCAAGCTGGAGCAAGTTCTTCCTGTTCCCAATCTCTCCCAGGTATGCACTTGTACATTTGCTTTCTGACATTTATTGTTATCTTTTTGATTTATTTGTTTATTCCACACATGGCAGTTATTTTAAAACTAACCATGTACACTTTACAAACCATGTACACTTTACAAACCATGTACACTTATACTGGGTGTTTTATAGCACATGGTGGAAAGGAGCAGGGAGAAGAAAATCTTATTTTACCTGCCCCTTCTTACAAAACAATAACAACAAATGAAATTACCATTAAAAAGTCAGCAATATTCTTCAGTCGTTTACAAATACTGAAACATAAAACCAGAACACAATCAAAAGTCAACTTCATACTTTCTAATTACACTTTCTTTGTACATTTTTTTAAACATAAAAATGTTCTTTCAGCACTCTAAATCATTCGTCAAAGAATTGCACGTCTTTACGCCTAACTACAGAGACTGCATTGATTGGGCTTCTGGTTGGAGGCAGGAAGTGCGTTTTTTTATCTGATTGTCCGAGAGGCGACAGCTTCCTCCCAGATCCTAGGGGATTAGAACAAATAAATGTCTTCTATAGTTGATCCACAGGACCCATTACAGTAACTCATTTGACCAGGTGTCGAATAATAGCTCTACATTGAAACAAAGTAAGAATGACATTTAAACGTTTCTTAGACTGGACAAATTGTACAAAAACTATTTGAACATCTTTTTCAAAAGCTGTGTTTTGGTTGGATTATTTTTAAATGTTGACCTATTTGACAACAACCTGAGAGCAACGTTTAACAGAAGCTTTGTGAAGTACAAAAAAGGGAACCTTCCTAATCTGTCGGTCCGTGAAGAAAAACATGCTCTAACCCAGGGGTGTCAAACTCAATTTCATCTCGGGCCAGTTTTATATATAAAACTATATAAAATAAATATTTAATATAATATAAAATAATGTATTATATTACATTATTACCTCTGCATTGGATTATTATCAGATAACTTCATAAGTCTCTTAAGTGAGAATGTCACAAAATGATTTAAAAAGAAAAGTCAAATTCTGGAAAAAAAAGTCTAATTTGAGATGCATTGTGGGACATGTAGTTTATGGGCAACGTGCTTCTGTAAATCGGCATGTAACTGTATAAAAAACATTATATTCTTTACAAGCTCTTGTGGGGCCGCATTAAATGAAGTCACGGGCCGGATTTGGCCCCCGGGCCTTGAGTTTGACCCCCCTGCTCTAACCTAACAGGAAAAACAAATATACACTCTTAACTAGGGTTGCAACATTCAGGGGAATTTTCAAAGATGGAAACTTTCCATGGGAGTAAACTGGGAATTTTCTAAATTGAAGGTTGGCTCTTCGCAGGGAACTTAAATATAGTTGGAGAAAATATATTTTAGCTTAATCTGACTAAAACAAACAGATGCCATTCAAGTACACTTGGATATCCATGCCATTCCTCCATCACATGCACATAGCACACTGCTTACTGCATGGCTATTGAGACCACACCCCCTACAGCAGGGATGGGCCACTTGGATGGTGGTGGGGGCCACATCATTTATGTACTGGCCACCAGGGGGCCGCAGATTCACTTGGAACTAGGGTTGCAAAGGGGCGGGACATTTCTGGTAGGTTTCCATGGGAAGTTAAGCTGGGAATTATGGGAACTAACTGGGAATTGAGGGTAATGTAATCGAATTGTATCATATCCAAGCATAAATATATGCATTTTGTTTTGTCATAAGTTCCATGCTAAATGATACAATTAAAAAAAACATGACATTTCAACAGATTTATTTGTAAGTAGAGCAGAACAAGTTTTAATTATTTTATTGAACAATCATTTGTTTCATTGAAGAACAAAATCATGAATGTTGAGTTAAATATTACTCATCCCCCCCCCAACCCCACTCATTCAAAAATGTGCTTTGGGCTCAAAAGTGTGGTCCAGTCTTCTAGAAATCATCTGTGCATGTGATGGAGGCATGCACAGTGCCTGCAGGGGGTGTGGTCTCAATAGCCATGCAGTAGGCAGTGTGCTATGGCATGGATGTTCAAGTGTACTTGAATGGCATCTGTTTGTTTTAGTCAGATTAAGCTAAAATATATTTTCTCCAACTATATTTAAGTTCCCTACGAAGAGCCAACCTTCAATTTAGAAAATTCCCAGTTAGTTCCCATGGAAAGTTTCCAATATGGAATATTTCCAAAATTCCCCAGCTTAACTTCCCGTGGAAACTTACTGGAAATGTTTCGCCCCTTTGCAACCCTACTCTTAACTAATTTGTTGTTGTCGTTTTTACAGAAACGACGTCATATTAGGTTTTTAATTTCAGACATGTGTGTTTGTATAAATAATATAATAGTAATTCTAAATGTACATGATCTAACCTAATACTGAACAATAAATGTATGCTCATTTGTTGTGTCCGTGTCCTTCCTCTCGTCCTCAGCTCGGCTCCATGCTCTCCGCCCAGCCCTCGGAGCTGGGGGCCTGCGGCGGATTCATCCCTGACAGCCGGGACTTGAAGACCCTCCTCCTGCACCAGCAGGCCAAGGGGCTGCTGGGTATTAAAGGTACACTTCAGATAAGATAAGATGCACCCTTAGTGATCCCGGAATCCAGGTGTTTGAGCAGACTCAGGGGCAGTTTCTTCCCACAGGCCATTAGACTGTTAAACATTCATCTGTTTGCAACTTATATAATATCAATATTCCAATTACTTGTATACAGACTATTCTGCACAATTTCTATTATATTTTTATTTGATTTACTTGCACTATTATCCAGGGTGTCCGCGGGGTCTTAAAAAGTATTAAAAGTTGATAAATCAATTTAGCGAAAATGAAGGCTATTAAAAAGTATTAAACTGCATTTCCCAAGGTATTAAATGTTGTAGCTTGTTTTCAACAAGTATATAAATGGTCCAGAGAGGTTGTGTTCTACAGTCTGCCTGAATGTAATCATGGCGTAGGTGTGTAGTGTGATTCTGTGTAGTTTATTGATGGCATCCCGTTGGGTTTGACGTCATCTGAACAGGACATCGCACGCTCACTGCTCGATAGCGCGAAGGTCCGTTTACGCCGGTTGCTAAGCAACATCGTTATGGGGAAATGCAAGTCTGCGTCCAAATGGTTGGAAGATAAGGAGGAAGGACAATCAGTACTGTATATAGTCAATGTGAGGTAAAGTGTGTCGCCAAGGTAACCGGTTAAAACTCAAAGTGGAGATGAGGTCTTAGTGAACACAGAGTTCACTTGAGAATACACATAAGGATAATAATAATACAGATAAACAGTAACAATATTAATGTACATATGTTTAAATGTTGACATACTTTTTCTATTCATGCAGCAACTATCTCGTCCTCCGTGGGAAACTGCGTCCTCTCTTCACTCGCCTTCCGACCCCAAACCAGTCGAGCCTCCTCCACCTCCTCCTCCACCTCCTCCACCTCCTCCTCCACTGCCGCCATCCCCAAAATGTGTAGAAGTAACAACCAATGAAACGAGCTCAGCCTCCCTCAGTGACGCTGAGGACCTCGGAGTGATGTCAGACGACGCTGAAACCCCTGACATCAGACCACAGGAGGCAGGGGGGGGTGCTAACACAGCTGATGGAGGAGCAGAGAAGGAAAAAAGTGCCGCAAACACAGTTGAGACGGAGGAATCGGTGCAAAAGAAAAGTACACAGGAACCACCAGGGGAACAGGAAGCAGCAGATAAACCAGAAGCGCAGCCGGCTCCAAAAGCCATCCCTTTCCGGGTCGTCTCGATGCCCGTGAAGTCCACCTCTCAGAGTGCAGCAGCAACAAAAGACGCCCAAAAGCCCAACACTCATCGGGTCACGCTGCATCAGTGGGTGTCACAGATCGCCACCAACTCCCTCTCGCTCCCCGCCCTGCCTCCCCTCCCCCCCGCCCAGCTGATGTTAGACGACGACGACAAGCCCAGCATCAGGAGGAAGAAGCAGATCCGACCCCCGGCGGACCGATACACCTGCAGCGTCTGTGACAAGAGCTTCCCGTACCAGTCCAAGCTGATGGACCACGAGCGCATCCACACCGGAGAGAAGCCCTTCGTGTGCACCGCCTGCAACAAGAGCTTCCGGACCCAGGCGTTCCTCAACAACCACCTGAAGACGCACAGCACGGCGCGCCCCTACGCCTGCGGGCAGTGTGGGAAGTGCTTCACCAAACTGCAGAGCCTCTCCAAACACATGCTGGCTCACAGCGGCCAGAAGCCCTTCTACTGCAACATCTGCAACAAGGGCTTCACGCAGTCCACCTACTTCAAGCGCCACATGGAGTGCCACACCAGCCAGATGACGTTCCCCTGCAAGCACTGCAGCAAGAGCTTCCCCACGGCCTTCAAGCTGTCCAACCACGAGCGCTGGCACACCCGAGACCGCCCTCACATGTGCGAGCGCTGCGGGAAGAGGTTCCTCGTCCCCAGCCTGCTGAAGAGACACATGGGATACCACATCGGAGACCGCCAGTACCTCTGCTCCCAGTGCGGAAAGACCTTCGTGTACCTGTCGGACCTGAAGAGGCACCAGCAGGACCACGTGCCCAAAGCTAAGATCCCCTGCCCCGTCTGCCAGAAGAAGTTCTCCAGCAAATACTGCCTGAGGGTCCACCTGAGGATCCATACAAGAGAGAGGCCGTACCGCTGCTCCATCTGCGAGAAGACCTTCACCCAGGTGGGGAATCTGAAGGTACACATCCGGCTGCACACCAACGAGCGGCCGTTCAGCTGCGACGTCTGCGGCAAAACCTACAAGCTGGCGTCCCATCTTAACGTGCACAAGAGGACGCACACCTGCAAGAAGCCGTGGACGTGTGAAACGTGCGGGAAGGGCTTCTCCGTGCCCGGCCTGCTGAAGAAACACGAGCAGATGCACACGAGGGACGCTAACCCCGAGCTCGCCGGGAAACGGAGACACCGGGGGAAGCACAAGAAGCACTCGGTCAAGAGGAAGTACGACGAGGAAGAGGAGGCGAGCGATGATTATTAATCAAAGAAACATTTCGTATACAATAAGGATGCTCTGATTCCAGGGCCTGATTGGATAACGTTAATCCACATAGCTACTGTGTAATTGTCATTTTTATAAGCGTTTAGTTAGCGTGTGATAAGCCACCATGGTGGTTAAGGTAGTGAAGACACATAGAGAATAATGTTAGGATATTGGTTTCTCATCATTGGATTTAAAAACTACCAATTTGAGTTATGATGGGTGGTTGGCTCTAACAGTTTCAACAAATGAAGCCCTTTGTTGTTCTGTGTTTCATATAATCAGGTGATGTGACACAATACGTTGAGGAAATGATGTTACCCTTAACTGTCACATTGTGAGAGATAGCCTACAAGGGAGTAGTAAACATTTTAAAGTATTTTTTAGAGTTGTCAATCATGGATAAAAGAAATGTCATTTTCCAAACATTGTACTTGGTCAACGTAGCCAACCCTTAATGAGTCATGTAACGATATAACGAAGCATTTCAACGCATGTACCTGTAGATAATGTGATATAGTCTTTGTGGAAACTGTAGGAACTACTTTTACCACTCACTTTTTTATGTAACCATGTAAACAGCACAGCCACTCTGCTTTTGTTTTAGACAACAGGCTGGATATCATCTGATCCAGCAGTAGGTGTGTGTTGTTGCTCTGATGATGAAAATATGACAATATTATTGTAGCGTGGACACGATGAAAGCTTTTCAAAGGTTCGATGAGGTTTTGCTGTGAATCTTAATAAGAATATATACCTGTTTTTGATGTTTTGCAGAAAAATAAACACATAGCAAAGAACTGTCGTCTCACTGGTTTGTTATCTGTGGAAGATTTTCTTAATCAAGCTGTGAACCCTGTGAAAGGTACTTAGGGTACAAGGGTTTATGTTTCACAAAAGTTACACAAATAATGGTTGATAAGTTGCCATCCATTAAATTAAACCAAATAGATCCATATATAACATTAAATTGATAGATCTTTTATTTTAAATGACAACAAAATCCAAACTTTGGAGGTATTTCGTGTCTGAGTCGTGTTTTTTAAAGGTCACCTATCATGCTATTTTTAGGCAATAGCATAGGTCTCAGACATATAAAAAACATGTCTATGAAGTGTTTTGCTCAAAATACCAAACAGATCAGCCGTTCTAGCCATGCCTCATATCCCTCTATTTCACTTCCTGTTTCAAAAGTGCTGATTTGGGGTATAAAGCTTTTTTTTTTTTTTAAAGAAAAGGAGGGGGCTGAGCTCATGCGGGCCCCGGCAGCTACTGTCTAAACTAAATGTACTGGACAACGAAGCTGGTTCAACCTAACCTGGATATGTTTGAGCTAGCCGGTTGGCCTAATCCAAAACATACGCGCGCTCGCTAAACGGTACTACGACGCGGGTTATCAAGTGGATCGCTCAAGCCAGCCGTGTCCTATCTAGTTAGGTGCAAGTTCACATGAAAGGGGTGGTATTTGGAGCATTCGACCAAACATGGACAAGCGTACTGACAGCGCAACTATAATATTAGACATGAAGAAGTTAAACTTTAAACATCCATTTGAATGCGTACATTAACAGATGTATGATATGCCCCGTCTAAGACACGAGTGGATCTGACTTTAATTACATTTGACTCGAGTGTTTCGTCAACTTAATGTGTTGCTTAAAATAATACTTCTGCATACAGTATGTGACACTGTGAGTGTTGCACGGCCCGATACGGCTCAGCTGACTCAGATAAGGAATATGATAACTGATGTGATATGAATGATAATGGGACACATTGACGTCTGCACTCACAGTGCCATGGATGGACCTAGGTAATGTTACTTTGATCCGGTTACTTATGTTGTGGCAGATATTTAATTAAGCTTTCTTAACGCTAATGTTATAATAGTCAGATTGCTCTGAAGATGGGAGGTGATATTCTATTAATGTTCACGTTCACACAGTCTGTGATTGTTGCCGGCCGTCTTTCCTGCAACGGCAGGTTTTCTGTATTTCCTTTCTCGCTTTAAACTCTAAACTCCGCACACTGAGCTCTGATTGACGGTGCTTTCACTGAGTTGATCTCTTATCCTGGAACCTATCCTGCTCCGGAGCAGGCTAGCCGCTCAGCATAAGTTATCTAGCCCGCTAAAAAGTGAACCAGCTTCGTAGGACCGGAAATCCCTGAAGTTAGCTTGCTAAACGAGAATCCTGATTCGTAGGCCCCAGGGGGGTATACTACGAATCTAGTTCAACCTATCCTGGATATGTTTTGAGTTATCCGGTTGGCCTAATCCAAAACAAAGCCGCTCTCGCTAAACTGTCCTACAACGCTGGCTATCAACTCGTTCGCTCAAGCCAGCCGTGTCCTATCTAGTTAGGTGCGCGTTCACATGAAAGGGGTGGTATCTGGAGAATTCGACCAATCACAAACATGGAGAAGCGTACTGACAACGCAGCGTCATACTTCCTGAATGAAAAGTCAACTATAATATTAGACAAATATGAAGAAGTTAAACTTTAAACATCCATGACTTAAACATTTTATCCAGGATCAAAGCCACAGAGCTGCACCTGCAAGGTTTCAGCAGAAACACGCACAGACCGTCAGGACAGTGTAAGACCACATGAGTTCACTTATCTTATTGCAGGACACTATCAGAGAAGGCAAAAATACTCTTTACTCAAGTAGAAGTACAGATACTCGTGTTTAAAAATACTCTGGTAAGAGTAGAAGTACTGACTAAACTTCTTTACTCAAGTAAAAGTAAAGAGGCTTTGAAATGTACTTCAGTAAAAAGTACCCATAACTAGCAGCTGTTTTAAAGAGTACCTGACCTCCCTTTATATTAATAGAACAATAATGTCATTGTTAGCTAATGAATGTTTCCATGCTGAACAACGGCAACATGACAACGTTTCCATTGGTCCCTCTTCTTTAGAGAAGACCAGGAAATGATGGATACACGGATCGTGTTCAAATCAATAGGCACGCAATGACTCTAAAGAATAATGATCACGCATCAAACACACATTCAGACTAAAGGAACCAGCTGTTTGGGAAATGAGAGAAGTAGAAAGTACAGGTATTTGTGTTCAACATGTAAGAAGTAGAAAGTACAGGTATTTGAGTTCAACATGTAAGAAGTAGAAAGTACAGGTATTTGTGTTCAACATGTAAGAAGTAGAAAGTACAGGTATTTGTGTTCAACATGTGAGAAGTAGAAAGTACAGGTATTTGTGTTCAACATGTACAGAACCACCACAACAAATAGCCACAAATAAGTGCAACACACACACATATATATATATATGTTATGCACAGCACAAACGATAATTAATCAATCAATAGAAAGTATATCGGCACCTGCACCTGCTTTGGCCTCTAAGCATGTTTTTTTTTAATTGAAGTTGCGTTGGTGTTTGTGTGTTGGTTGTTGACGACAGTGTGTGCCCCCCTTGGTAAATGATTGCCCCCCCATTCGATTTGTTCTAGAGCTGACCCTGGTCCTAATGGCCTTATTTTTGCCGGAGGACCGAGGACCGAGGATCGAGGAGCGAGGAGCGATAATGGAGGAGCTATAACCGAGGAACCACCAGACCATCCTCCGATGAAATCCTCAGACTCGCTCAGCCCCTTACTGTGTATCGCTCACTGATTGGACGATGAGTGAAGAAAATACATGAACCTCATGGGAGTCACTCCTCAGTTTATACCGTGTTTTGTTTCAATTAATGCATCATTTAGTTACAAATATGTGATATATCTGAACAACAAAGTGGTCAAAAATCATTTTATTCACTTTTTGGAAACATTTTCATGATCGCTTTTTTCGTTTTACATTTTCATTTATTGTCATTTCCATTCAGTCAGTCATGAAGTGCTATTAAAATGTTAATGTGCTACATATCCACACAAACAAACAAAGTGTGCAATCCAATTAATGTTAATCTAACTGGGTTTTGATAGATAACATATCTCTTTTTCTTCTCTCAATTATTTTATTTCTTTTGTGCACTCTAATCAATATTAATCTAACTATTGTTCGTTTATACATTTTAAGAATGGCGTTTATCTTTTTTGAGAATGAGTTCTTATTTAATTTTATTTATTGGGGTCTACAACAGATGATACAAATGTTTGTGTCAGTAAATGTGTACTAACAGAGGCGGGGGTGAAAATAACGAGAGCTGCTGTCAGACGATCAGCTGTGCAGCGTCATCACAAACGGACGTCGCTTCACGTGACGCTACGGGGGAAAGGACGTCCCATTGCTCTTAAAACTAATTTCCCTGCTTCTTTTGGTTTCCTTGCGTCCCTCCATGCTTCCCTGGTGCTCTTCTCACTTCGGTTAAATGGATTCCTTGCGTCCCTCACTTGCGTCGTTTCCCTGTGACTAGTCCCTAAGAGAAGTGAGAAGGGCCCCATGGTGGGAGGGACTAGACGCAGGGAAACGACACAAGGAATCCATTTAACCGAAGTGAGAAGAAAAACACCAAAGAAGAAGAAGTTTGAGCGGGTCTCCATTAGTGATGGGAATTCCGGCTCTTCTTGGTGAGCCGGATCATTTGGCTCGGCTCACCAAGAAGAGCCGGCTCTTTCGGCTCCCAAACGGCTCTTCAGTTTACCACATATTATACCTTTTATAATTAAATATAGCCCTGTTTTGACTAATGATTTATATGTAGGTGATTTTAACATCCACGTGGACTCCAGCACCTGCACCTTTGCCGCTGAGTTTCTGTCACTATTGGAGTGCTTTAACATCACGCAGCATGTCCAAGGTCCCACCCACACTAAGGGCCACACCTGGCGTGTCTTCACTTGCAGAGAGAAGCAATCAGCTTCATGGACTGCCTTGCATCACTCCAATAGTGTCCAGAGCTGGCTGCCATTGCAAGTAGTGGTTTGGGATTGTAGCAATGCAGTTGCAGTTGTTTTGCAATTTACTTGATATATGTTGCAATGCAGGCATGTGTTCAATTGTTTATAGCGTGTGTGTGTGTGTGTGTGTGTGTGTGTGTGTGTGTGTGTGTGTGTGTGTGTGTGTGTGTGTGTGTGTTCTGAAATGCACTTCAAATGATCACTTTTCTCTTGATTTCCCTTTGATATTTTGTTTAGGTACAGTGTTACTTGCAGCTAATTGATTTGTTTTATGGGTATTCTGTGTTGAGATGGTGCAAATATTTTTCATACATATCTAATATCTTTATAATACATTTCTCTTGTGTTGTTCTTTCACATAACTAAGACTATAGAAGTGTAAAAAATAGGCTACGTCAGATTATTCCAAGGGACATACATGTCAAATCAAGTCAATTTTTATTTATATAGCCCAAAATCACAAATCAGAATGAGGGGGTCCTTGGTGTATTCTCTATCTCGTAAGGGGTCCTTGGCTGAAAAACAATTGAGAACCTCTGCTCTAAGTTACAAGGATGACCTTATTTTATAACCTCAAACAGAAGCCGTTTGTTCCACAGTATTATCCCACTTAACGCTTAACACTTATATATACAGTCTATGGTTTTAACTTGGAGACTACGATTAGCATCGTTAGCACCGATGTAGCTACCACTAACACTAACACTACACGCTAACCCAAGCCTTAACATTCATTACGTAGCTGATTCAAATCATAAACACATCAATAAGTACTCGAATTTCACTTACCGCAAAAACCGCATTCATGCACCGTCTGTTTCAACCGCAGAGCGAGTCACAATTGTCCGATATATAAGCATGAAGAACAAACAACCACGGCCGGCTTCAAGTTGTGTTCCCTGGATGAACTGAGCAGGCAGAGTCCCTGTAGCTAGCTTCACGGAGCAGCTAGCAGAGAGACAAGAAGCTAGCAGCAGCAGTCACTTGACAGAGCTGTCACTCACTGTGACCACGCCCTAATATATGCATAACATTAAGGCTTAATATTAATTAAACAGATGAGTTGAGAAAAAATTCACCCCCAACACAGTAGTCATGAAGGGGGAATCTAACTATACAGAGAATATGGATTTTTGAACCACGATGTAAACATGTTTATTTCTGCTGTAAAGTTGGGCATTTTAACATGGGAGTCTATGGAAATTGCTCCCTTCTGCAGCCTGCTCCTACTGGCCACTAGATGAACTGCAGTGTGTGGCACTTCCGTATTGGCGTCCCGGCTCTTCCGCTTGGGGTTGAACCAGCTTCTTAGTACAGGCCTCTGATGTTTTTTCCTGCTCCGTGAGCAACATACCATGTGTGTGAGTTAAACCATATCCTTTGTATGTGATTTAACTCTGCTCCTTCTTGCAAGAATAATTTAGTACCTGATAATTGATTCTCAACCTGGTGTGTCGAGTGATATTTTCCTAACAGTTTTATTCTATGACGCTGCGTGAGTTCCCCGACACACCGGGGACACCTATTTATGTATAAAATACATCAACAAGTGCATTTTCCATGATAGGTCCCCTTTAATGTCAGACTTTCCTCACACTAATACCATAATTAAATATCTTTACATTACATTACATTTGGCTGACGCTGTTATCCAAAGCAACTTACAATAAGTACAATCGACCAGGAAGACACAACCTATGTCTTCCTATCTGTAATATCTGTATTCAGTTTGTCATAACGGATGGTTGACTGTATAGCAACAATTTATTTTTAAGAACATTAAATATTAAAGGTGGGGCAGGTACTTTTGGAGAAACCGGCTCGAGTGCGCTAGAATTTGAAAATACACGGCCGGAACAAATCTGCCACTTCCTTAAATAGCCCCTCCTCCAACACACACGAACGCGCACATGACCAATGAGGGCACGAGATAAGTTTGTGCCCAGATGGAAGGCTGACAGGCAGGTAGGCCATCCAGTTACTTTAGCCGGGCCGGCTCAGATTGGTCGTGCTTTTTACAGTACCACGGCTTCCACAGATGACATTATTTTATGGATTTGTGGTCAAAGCACTTCAGATATTCATTGCTATCGGGATGTTAAGAGCATTCCATGGAATATAACAAAAAGCGTATCTCGAGCCGGTTTCTCAAACTTACCTACCCCACCTTTAAGTGCTTTATGTAAGACAGCAGAACAATGTGAGCTTAGAAAAGAAGAAACAAAGATATTTAGGATCAAAAATGATTTTACATATAGAAAAACCTGCCTTTCATACAGTAGCCTGATTATAAACAGGAAATAGCTTTATTCTGAGTTTTCAACAGTTTAAAACAACAGGTTGGTTTCTTTTTGAGGAGAATAAAGGACACTGTAAGAAACTCAAATGGCAGGAATGATTGGAAAGATACACATTCCCATGATCCCACTCTGCTTCACACCTTTTTGTTTTGTTTTGATTAAAGCACATAGTGTTCGCTAAAGGCAAGGCAAGGCAAGTTTATTTATATAGCACTTTTCAACACAAGGCAATTCAAAGTGCTTTACAAAAAATGAAAGACAATAAGAAAATGGCATTTAAAATCAGTCATTAAAAAGAAAAGCTAATAAAATAACATTAAAAGAAGAAATACATGGATAAAAGTTACAGTGCAGTCTAAGATATGAATAGTTCAATTAAAAGCAGCGACAAAAAGAAAAGTCTTCAGCCTGGATTTAAAAGTAGTCAGAGTTGCAGCGGACCTGCAGGTTTCTGGGAGTTTGTTCCAGATATTTGGAGCATAATAACTGAACTGCTTTACCATGTTTAGTTCTGACTCCGGGGACAGAAAGCTGACCAGTCCCTGAAGACCTGAGAGATCTGGATGGTTCATAATTTAGCAGGAGGTCAGAAATGTATTTTGGGCCTAAACCATTCAAAGGTTTACAAACCAGCAGCAGTATTTTTGAAATCTATTCTTTGACACACAGGAAGCCAGTGTAAAGACTTCAGAACAGGAGTGATGTGATCCACTTTCTTAGTGTTAGTGAGGACTCGAGCAGCAGCGTTCTGAATCAGCTGCAGCTTCTTTTAGATTGTACCTAGAAATGGGAGGTTTGATATGGGCCTATAATTGTTTATTACTGAAGCATCTAGATTATTCTTTTTTAAGAGCGGTTTAATGACTGCAGTTTTCAGGGCCTGTGGAAAAATACCTGAGTGAAGAGATTTGTTTACTATATGAAGTAGATCTGAGGCCATGCAATGAAAAACATCTTTGAAAAATCCCGTTGGAATAATATCAAGGCAGCAGGAGGAGGATTTCAGAAGTTGTATAATGTCCTCTAGGTTTTTATCATTAATCTGATGGAATTGTGTCATGGTGTTTGAATTGATGTTAAGTGGACACAGAGACAACACATTTGCTGTTCCTGATGCAGAGGCACTGACTGCTTGTCTGATTTTCTGAATTTTGTCAGTGAAAAAGGCAAAATCATTGCACGCCCTGGTGGATAGAAATTCTAAAGGAAGAAAAGTCATAAGAAGAAATGAACCACACACATCCCCAGATATATCAGGGGTGTCTAAACTACGGCCCGGGGGCCAAATGCAGCCCGCGGGACATTCAAAAAGTATAATGAAATACGGCCCACAAATGAAACTTGAGCTTTTCTTGAATTTTACTTATTAAATATTTCTTTAAACATAAATTACACATTAGTGTTCATGTAAAAAAGCCCAATAACTAGAAATATACCCTTCCTATTTCCTAAGGCAGGGGTGTCAAACTCAAACACACAGGGGGCCAAAATAAAAAAATGGGTACTAGTCGAGGGCCGGACTGGTTCAATGTTTATTGCAAAACGTATTGAAATGAACTTATTGCACATATTAAACCTGGAACTAACAAAGCTTAAATTATTGCCTATAAAAACAACATTAAACATTAAATAATCAGTTGCATTCATTTCTTATGGCTCTATCTGCAGCTTCTCCAGAGTCATTTCTTATGATTACATTTCTCCACAGGCCAACAACAGCTTCAAAAAACTATTCCCCTCAAAGAGAAACCAAACATGCCCTGTTGTCTCAAGAAACAAAGCGCGGAAGGAAACATCCTTTGAACTCAGTGTGCTGCTCTGTGATGCTAGCTCAGATACTTGGCATCTCATCTCGGGTGCAAGGTCATCAATGTTTGGGCTCAAGCTCTGAGCTGAGGAGACCCTCAGGATGGAGTGAAGGTGTGCGTGCAATATACCGGCGGCAGTGGCGCCAGCAGGGGGGGGCCATGGCCACCCTGATATATTTGTTGGCCCCCCCACTGGCCCCCCCACCACACACACCGCCTCGCCAGTCACGTATGCGTAGTAGTTTATCTGATATTTGACAACAAATACACAGCCAGCGAGTCGCTTGATTTGAGCTTCCAACGCTCATACTGCAGCCCCTCCCTCTCCCTATGCTACCATGGTAACACTCTGATACTCGGCGCACCACTCTGAGATTCGCACAGACAGCAGCAGGTTGCAGCAAAACGTTTCTTTCTACTGGCTTGACAAAAATCCACCAGACTTCTAGAAGGTAAGTCGTATACGTTCGTTGCCTGTTAAGCCCCACAACACTTTAGGCTTTAGTGTGTTAGCTTTAGGTAGCAACAAACGGAGATATGCTTACCTTTAGTTGTTATTCTGATCAAAATGTGTGTTCAATGGCATTAAAACGAGACAAACGCTGGAAGACCTGGAAAACAGGCTCGGGGCTCAGTAAAGGCTGGCTTGGCTTCAGGTATAATTCGTCTGTAAACACACTTTGGCGGCTATCCTAGTTAGCGTTAGTTTAGCTTGCTAAGCTAACGTTAGCTGATGTCGGTATGCTGGGCTGGTGTAATGCGTAGGCTACTATTAATCACTGCTGTGTGTAATGTCAATTTGCAGAACATGAAGAGAAAGTCAACAGACATCTCTTCTTATTTTAAGAAGAAGATGAGTAAAGGAGAGACAGAGCTGGCAGGGGAGCAGCAGCATAGGGCTAGTGAGGAGATGGCCTTACATGCAAGAAAGTACATGTGGAACTCTGTTTTGTAAAAGTTAAACTAAAACAGTTTTATTAATGTGATTGTGACCTTTTCAATAATTTAAGTCTTCTACACACTTTAGGTCTGCAGCTCCTTCAAAATGAAACGAGAATCTATGCAGTGTTTCCTCTTCTGTGTTCTGAGGTTATGAGCCGACCATTAGTCAAGTTTGTTTTCATAATGTTCTGTATGCTAATTAAAAAAAAGGTTAACCAGTTTGTTTATAAAGTATAAATATACATTTTCAAAACAAATGGAATACAAGCTATATGTATTACTCTCATCACAGTGGCCTAATCTAAAACAAATTGAAATATGTCTCGTCACCTATTTTCTGTCTAATACTAAAAGGTGGTGTTTTGTATCATTTATAATGTTTTGAATTTGCTATAAAGGTCAATAATAGATGGTGTTTTTGTTCAATCACAGTATGCATTTACCATTTTATACCCCTTGTGTTTTTGGGTCCTGTTTTAAAACTTGATTTAATAAAGTCATGTCAATCATCTTTGATCCCAGTGTGACACAAACAGCTTTGCTCTAAAACAAGTTATAACCTAGAGACAGAATATACCTGAAGAACACGTCGTGTTGCTTTGTGTATTGTATGTGTTGAGAATGCTGAACATTTTGTGCCTTACAATAAAGGAACTTATTTAAATTAAGCTTTATTTGTCTTTTTAAAAAGGAAAGAACTATATAAAAAACTAAACAATAAATCACTAACACATGTGTACATAACACAAAACAAGGTTCTTTTAAATGTTGTTTGAAGTCAAATGTTATCTATCCGTATAATATTCCCTTCAGATGAATAGTATCAGAAAATGTAAAATAAGAAACCAAAGTATATCAGTAGGTGATTCTCTTTGCCATTGTTTTACTTTTACAACAATTAAATGCTTGGTTTTGGTGGGCCACCCCAAGATTTCCAGTGGCCCCATTTGGCCACCCCTATGAACAATGTCTGGAGGCGCCACTGACCGGCGGGCCAGATCGAATAGTAATTAAAAATTATCCTGCGGGCCGAAATTAAATCCACCACGGGCCTGATTTGGCCCCCGGGCCTTGAGTTTGACACATGTGTCCTAAGGGATGAGTTGCTACCAAATGAAATGAAACTCTCTGGAGAGCTTGGATGTAGGCTGTTTATTTTCCTTAAAGCAGATTCAAGTATCAAGCATCATTTAACTTAACTTACTTAACTTATGAGGCAGTATACCTCGCCTCTAGTGAGTGGCCCGGCCCTTCGAATATTTTTCTGTAAGTTGCCCTTGGTGAAAAATGTTTATCAATCTAAAGATGTGTTCGTCTGTTCTTTATTCATCGGTTTCATCTCCTGACATGTAGCGTCTGTTTCGTCCTCACTTCCCAGCTTCCTCTTCTCAAGCAGGCACTCAGCGAGGCGTGACACTAGGAAAATAGTCCCGAGGGTGATGAGCAGGATTGCGGTTCGAAAAGGGAACAAACGGTATCGGGTACCATCGTCCTGGATCTTGTCCCAGGGCAGAGGCATCAGGTCAGGAAGGCCGATCACAGGTTCTCCAACCAGAACCCTCAGCAGGAGAGCCAGCACGAAACCAAAGCAGGCCCCTAAGTAATTCACCCAGCGAGACAGGTAGAAGATGCAAATCACCTGAGGAGCCATCATACAGTACAGCACGTCTGAGCTGATGATCCAGAGCAAGCTGACGGACGAGGTCATCATGGCCAGACCGGCTCCAGCTGTCCCACACAGCACCACCGACACTTTCACCGCCATGAGAATCAGTTTATCTGACGCCTGAAATAGAGGAGATCATGTTTTGGGACATTGGGTACTATTCTATAGTAGAATATAGTAGGTACTATTTTATTCATTTATATTTCTAGGATTACAACCATGCATATTCAATGTGTTTCTGCCATTTTTTTACTATATATTTTAAACCAGAGTGTTTCTGCAGCCTGGAGCCTTGATTCTCTCCAGTGTTTTTTCCTTGGACAACTCTCTGCTAACCAGCTAGCTTCGTAGCCATCACTGCCTGCCTTTTTGTTTCTTTATTAAACACCGTGAAAACCTGACCTAAATCAGTCATTGCTTTGGGGTCCTTTTTAAATAACGGAGCGTCACATAAAGTGATATTTCTCTTCAGTACTAACTAAGCTATCAGCATATGTAGGCTACAAGAATGTCTCATTAAAGTATAAATAGTAATACAATCATAAAGACAAACAAAGAACTCAACGGAAATGTAATGTTCAGCCATTTGTCTGCAAATCGAATGACCTTTCCATAAAGCCTAGCTGCAAAGTGTTAGCAAATGTTAGCTAACATTCTGTACCAAGGGGGTCACATGGTATACATAATACCTGCTTTACAGAATGTTTGCCTTGTTAGCGTGTCAGCATCCATTTATAATTATGCTCAAAGCCTTGCGGTGCAGATACACCCTCACAGAGCATGGCTTAAACTCTAAGTCTTTCATTTCAATGACACATTATTCAGTGACTTAAAGATGCCACAATAGGCCATATCATATAAAAAGTTACCCCTCTGTAGATGATGTTCTTGAAGATGTTTCGGCCCAGTAGGGAGGCGGCAGACAGAAGAGCCGAGTCGACGGACGACATCACGGCAGCAGCCAGAGCTCCCATACCGATCAGAGAGACGTAGAAAGGGCAGAGATGCTGGAGGGCGATGGGGAGGATCATGCCAGCTTTGCCCTCTTCATACGGGCTGGGGGAACCGTAGCTGGTCTGGTTCCAGTCTGCCAGAAATTAGGCACATGTAATCACAACAGAAACATGAGTTGCAAGCAGAGGTGGGAAGTACATTTACTCAAGTATTCAGTGGCGGTTCTTGACCAATTTCACTGGGGGCGCCAGGCAGTTATTTCACACAATAAAAGCGGATTAAAAAGACAAAGGCAGTATAAAGTAATTGTGTAAAATAAACACAACATACAGTAATTGGTATTTGTTTTAGTACATTTAAGTGACAGTTCTTTGTTTCAGTAGTTTTTTTCACTTAGAGTATTTGTTTTAGTAACTTTAAGTGACAATTTAATAAAAAAAAGAAAGTAATTTCTTTAATAAAGAGGAGCAGAGCGGCTTTAAATAGCTGCAGGACCCCAGACCCAGGTGCCCTGAGTTACTGTAATCAATGCAATCACTGGAGCCAATTTTAGATGTCTCCAGTACCGATAAAAAGACCGATAACGTCGGAGCTTAACGGTACCTTGGTCTTTAATAATTCAGCCCCGGGGCCCGTTTAATACCGGGGCTCGGTACCCATCCCTACAGATAACCCACACGTACCCATGCTGATACTTCTACTCCATTACATTTAAAAGACACATCATGTAATTTTAATCTTCTCTTTGTGTATCTCTAAAAATTAATCTAGTGGAAATCACAAATGAGTAATTTTATCTAAATATTTGTATAAGCTTTAAGTACATTTAGCTGATAGTACTTTTACTTAAGTAAGATTTTGAAAGCAGGACTTTTACTTGTAATGAAGAATGTTGACAATAATGCATTGGTACGTTTACTCAAGCATCACCAACCCCAATAAACCATATTTAATTTTGTCTTAATTTACGTTATTTAATTTCATATTCTGTTCATATCATATTCTATTTACATGTATTGATGGAGCTTATATTATTTAATAGTTATCCATTTATTTTATTGTTCTTTTTTGTTTATAGTAAACCTTCCTTTTAATTCTTATTTAAGTTTATCAAATAAGTTGTACTATGCCTCTGTTTTTGTAAAGGCAGCCTTTGGGCACCGGGGGAGGGGAGACCTGCTCATTATAAATATGGGAAACAGGTGGTAGTGAGTGGGGCACCCGGTAGGCTTATGGTTTTTTACCATCGGGTAAGAAGGAAGAGAAATGCTTGATGTGTATAATAAATCGCACTGAAACGACTTTTGTTCGGATCTTGATTCTTTCCCATGCGTAAGATTAGCCTCAGCGGCACTTTACTTTGCGTTATATTTCTTTCTTATATTTTTGTGATTTTGGCCGCTATATGTATACAGACTTTTTGCACTACTTTTCTTTTTTATTACATATGTTGCATTGTTAGAGGAGCTCAGGTCAGAAGGATTTAATTGCCATTTCTACACTGTAGCTTATGTTAGTTTTTTTTAGGACGAATTAACTTAAACACGTCATGTTACAATTATTTTGCTGCTTGCTACAAAAGGATAACTTGCGCGGCTCTCATGTCAGGGGTTCTTGAGTGAGTGACAGCAAACCACCAATCACAATCACATCTTCAAAGCAACCGGACGGTGATTAAAGGTAAACACTGAATAAAGTAGTTTCATGTGTTTCTCCAGTTCGGCGCTGCTAACCGAGCTAGCTCAGCTCGTTGCTCTGATAACTTAAGATCCAGACGTCCGTGACTAAAATCCTTCATCCGGTTAAATATAGTTAGAAAAATACCAATTGTATTAAAGTTCAAGAAAGGATGGTTTGCGGACAACATTTTTTATTTTCTTAAATTCCTGTATTTTTTCATATCGCAGGTGTAAAAAATATCGCAATGTCAGTTTTTTTCAATGTCGTGCAGCCCTAGCTTATGTGCATATGACAATAAAACCTTTGAATCTTTGACTTCTTCTTCCCCTGCTGGTAGCAAGGTTTTATATGATGTGATATAGCGAATAGAAAAGGAGAAAGGTTAAATGTGGGTACTGGTAGATGCAGCCACTGCTCCTATGAGGATTGAAGGGATGCCAAGAATTGGGCAAAATACAGCAGCAGCGTAGCAGGTGATCTTCGCCTGGGCATCAGTGGCTGTGGACAGAACCCTCTGGTAGAAAGCCTGGTAGCAGATCCCTCCGATGGCCTTTGGATAGAAAACCAAGTTAATGCTGTTAACCACTGTTCTTTCTACGTATATAATATATATATATATATAATACATGTTTAACTGGTGGTCCGTGAGCACCCCCTAGTGGTCCGTGAGTATATTGGTAACATTTCACATTTGAAATTAATTAATTAATTAGAGTTTTCCGCACTCTCGCGGGAATATCTCCGCAATGGAGCGAGCTTAAGTTTCACTTTCAATTGCATGATATAGCCCCGCGCAACACCTTATTCACACATGTGGCCACTTGTTTGTACCATATTCAGGCGATTTGTAATCTGTTCTAGAAAAACGATGTGATTTTGGATATTTGTGAAGTTAGGTGGTCCGCGAGTGTTTTTTTATTGGTTAAGTGGTCCTTGGTATGAAAAAGTTTGAGAAACACTGACTTAGATAATGTGACTTATTGCTTGCTGCAATTGAATGGTGCAATAATTTATTTTTATGTAAAATATTCCTTTTTTAAATAAATTTCCCAACATTTTTATATGGTCTCAATACTTTAATATGTTATTTATGTCATTTAAGTCTTTTTACTACATGGCTTAGTTGAATACTCGATTCTGATTGGTCAATTCAGAACACGTGACACGTTGTTAATCCATAGTACAGACCGTTGTCAAGGATTTATTGACCGTTGTTAAGGACGCTCACATCTGCAGAAAGAAGTCTGGTCGATTTAACACAGTTAAACAACATGGAGGATTTTAATATTAATGTTAATATATTTGGAGAGCACAGTCATTTGGATGAATGGTTAGTGGCTGATGAGTCCCCAGCGAAGAAAATAAAAAGACAAGAGGGACATGAAAACAGCAGAGAAGTAACGGGGCAGAAACCCTCAACACGGAGCTGCGGCCCTTTTTACTTTAACGGCAAAACATATTCCGTTGCCAGTTGCTTTGGCATTAGGGCAGGGATATCTACTTTCCAAGCTTTGACATAATGAGTTGTGCTACTTTTAAAGCAAGCAACGATGTTTTCAAATCTGTAATCAAAAAGCAAAACGCTATCGAAGCAGTTCCTGCCGTTGCTACGTTCAAACGGTAACAACGGACTATTTTTCTTAGCAGATACATGTCAATTTAAATCAATAAAACTATTTTTTAAATCAATAATACTATTTTTTAAATCAATAAAAACATTTTCTAATTCAATAAAAGCATTTAAATTAATATTGGGAGTCATGTCGTTACTTTGTGAGAATGTGGCCTTCCAAGCGGGATAATGTGCGACTTGGTCATTATGGGTAAAAGACCACCCTTCATGCTGATCAGCCTGTCGTACAGGTACGAGTAACAAAACGGTTTCTCTGCATTTGACCCATCCTAGTGTTAGGAGCAGTGGGTTACTTGTATTATTACATGCCTTTCTTACCTGCTGTGCCACTTTTGATGTGGGACCAATAAAGGAACTCCAGTCTTAATTAATACTGCATCTTCACTACATAAGAGATTTTAGGTGAAATGCATTTCTAGTCTTGATGGTTGTTTTAGGTGTCTGTACCAGCAGCAGTATGTCCTCCACCCAGCGACCTGCATCCTCCAGCTCCAGCCGACCGATCCATGGCTCCTGGTGCAGCTTAGTGACTGCAGCCACAGTGAAGTTAGCAGAGGAGGGGCTAGTCAGGATAAAAGGCACACAGAGCCACTATAAAAAAGAGGGAGACACCATCAGTTCGGCATATGGATGAAAAATCATACTTACATTGACAGAGATTACACCAGAGCTCTGAGAGCATCGGGGGCTCAGAACCAAACACGCCGAAGCTGCTTTTAGTTTTTATGCTCCCCACAAATGCAACAAACTCCCAGAAACCCTGAGGTCTTCACCAACGCTAGAGTTCTTTTAAATCGAGGCCAAAAACATTTCCTTTTTCAGCTGCTTACCCAGAAGTCTTTTAACTTGTTTTAGAACCTACTGTTTTTACAATGTTGTTGTTAAACTATTCTGTATCTCTTTTATGCATGGTTTTTCTGAATCTGTTATTCCATTGTGTTTACTTATTGAGTTCCTTTCTTTTGTCCATTACTACTATTTATTATGTGTTAATTTTGATGTAAAGCACTTTGAATTGCCTCTGTGTCTGAACATGTGCCATATAAATAACCGTACCTTACCTTACCAGCCACTAGGGCTGCAGGATATTGGAAACAAATGGCATTGGAAATTATTCTCTGTTACATATATAGCCAAAATAATATTTATGTCACGATCTGTCTGTTTTCCTGTTTTGTTTTGAAAGGTGTTCACCCCCCGTCTTTTGTCTGTGTCTGCTTCCTGTCTGTGTGTTTTCCCTCCTGTCTGATTACTGATTCTGCATGTATTTAAGTTCTGGTGTTCTGTTGGTGGTGGTGGGATTCTTGAGTCTTTCCCAAGGGAGAGAAGTTTGTTAGTTGTTTTTGCCTTTGAGTTTACAGGGGAGTGAGTTCTTGTAATAAAGGTATTTCCAGTTCAAGCCATTGTCTGTCCTGCAATTGGGTCCTACCTGTCCAATTTACCCTTAATATTGTTTAGGTTAGCAGTGCAATTTCAGTTTTAGTTAATTGCTCTGCTTAATGTCTAATCAGACTGATCAGTACACTAAGTCAGGCAAAGTTATCCCATTGTAATTTGACACGCTGACATGCTGATGTTTAGCAGCTTTAAAGTTTCCCATGTTTCTCATTTTAGTTAATTGTATTTAAATGCTTACAATTTCATATTAGCTTTAAACAGAGGACAAATTAACACCAAATTCTATGGCAGGCAATTCAACATTTTGGAAGACCTATCACCTCAGATATTAACCTGATGGAGGAGCTTGAGGAAAAAGTGTAAGCCTAGCTAAATTAGTATGAATCATCCTCTGAGCCCAGGGCCCAGGAGTTCAAAACTTTTAATCTCAATCAGATCCGATCAGATTTTGAAATCCCATTTTTTGTGATCCAGGATCAGACAAGTCGGCCAGATTTTGTCCCTGGAGTTCAAAGCAATTCAGGATAGGATCAGCCTGAGCCAGATTACGACTTTTCAAGATGACTAGATCCTGAATATCAGTGCTTTAATCCGACCGATCGCCATCTAGTGGATATGAAAAATAATACAACAAAGACAAGAGACCACATTGCAGACATCTATTGTCCGCAATTACTTTTGAAAGTTGATGACAGATGATGGACTTTTTTTTTGATGAAGATATTTTTTCTTTAATCTAAATTACATTTGTGATTGACAATCTTTGTTGTGATACTTTTATGAGCATAAATATTTATGTCATCAACATTTGGTTGAAAACAAAATAGGCCACAAACGTGACCAAAAATGGAAAAAATAAAATGTATTTCCCATGAAGGCTAAACATGGTGTATTATTTCAGTTAACAAACTTTGCCATCTAATTTAAATTGAAACATATTTTAAAATAAATGGTACAGTACGTTTTGCTCTGGTAATCCACTGGAAATCTACCCCTCTGGTGGGATCAGGATAATCCAGTGTCACGGTTGTCATGTCAGGTCACGGGTCTATGTCTAGGTTTGGGTGTTTTCACTGTTCTCTATGCCATGTTTTCCTCCTGGGTTATTGTCTGGTCCTTTTCCCTGTGTTTTTCCTCCTGTCGTTAGTTTCCTCACCTGTGTCTCGTTAGCTGATTGTGTTCACCTGTGGCCCTTGTGTTTCTCCTCCCCTGCCCGGCTGTGTCTTGTCTTGTAATTATCCCTCCCTGTATTTAGTCTTGTCTCGTCCTGTGTTCAGTGTTGGTGCTTCTTTTGTTTGTGACCTCGTTCACCGTAGAGTGTTTTGTTTGTTGAAGTTTATGTATTAGATAAGAGACCTTGAAATAAAGGTATTATCAAGTGTTATCTGCGTTTGGGTCCTACCTGCTTCACTCTGCGCTATAAGAAAGCACCAACCAAGAAATGGGCCCAGCAGATCCGTTCGAGCTGGAATTATTGAATTTTTCCTTTTTTTTGGCTAACTGCTCGGATCGATGGAAGAGAGCACCCGGAGTTCAGCAGCGAGAGGCTGTGTTGTCGGAGGCGCGCCAAATGGCTAGAGAGAAACCAGGTTTGGTGAAGTTCTTACCTGGCTGGATTTCAAAGATCCTCACGGTGTGTGATTCCCGGCCTGCTAGCCCCAGGCATGCTAGCTCCCTGCCTCCCGATTCCCAACCTGGCACCATACGCCTTGGTGGGTTCCGTCTGGAGTCAGCCCCGGCTTCTTCCCCATTTCCTGCTCCTGTCCAGGATCCGTTCACGGGTACTCGTCTGGCTTATGGAGGTCCACGTAGTATTCCGGCGGCTGCTAAAAGGAGTCGCAAGGCCAAGCTAGCAGCCCGAGCCCCAAGAGCCATGGCTCCAGCCCCAGTTCCGGCCCCAGCAGCCATGGTTCTGGCTCCAGTACCGGCTCCAGTACCCCTGGTCCCGACTCCAGTTTCGGCTCCAGGACTGGTTTACCGGCCAACGCCAGCTCCCCGTGTCCTGTCGGCATACCGGCCGACGCCAGCTCCCCGTGTCCTGTCGGCGTACCGGCCGACGCCAGCACCCCGTGTCCTGTCGGCGTACCGGCCGACCCCAGCACCTCGTCTCTTGTTGGCTCCCCAACCAACACCAGCTCCTCGTGTCCTGTCGGCGTACCGGCCGACTCCAGCACCCCGTGTTCTGTTGGCGAACCAACTCTCTCAAGTTTCCCCTCGAGTCCCTTCTCAAGTCCCCTCTCGAGTCACCTCTCAAGTTCCTACCCGAGTCCCCTCTCAAGTTTCCCCTCGGGTCCCCTCTCGAGTCTTTTCTCAAGTCCCCTCTCAGGTCCCCTCTCGAGTTCCCTCTCGAGTCTTTTCTCGAGTCCCCTCTCAAGTCAACTCTCCAGTGTCCTCTCGAGTCACCTCCCAAGTCAACTCTCCAGTGTCCTCTCGAGTCACCTCTCAAGTTTCCCCTCGAGTCCCTTCTCAAGTCCCCTCTCGAGTCACCTCTCAAGTTCCTACCCGAGTCCCCTCTCAAGTTTCCCCTCGGGTCCCCTCTCGAGTCTTTTCTCAAGTCCCCTCTCAGGTCCCCTCTCGAGTTCCCTCTCGAGTCTTTTCTCGAGTCCCCTCTCAAGTCAACTCTCCAGTGTCCTCTCGAGTCACCTCCCAAGTCAACTCTCCAGTGTCCTCTCGAGTCACCTCTCAAGTTTCCCCTCAGGTCTCCTCTCGAGTTCCCTCTCAAGTCCCCTCTCATGTCCCCTCTCGAGTTACCTCTCGAGTCACCTCTCGAGTTCCTTCTCGAGTCCCCTCTCCAGTGTCCTCTCGAGTCACCTCTCAAGTCAACTCTCCAGTGTCCTCTCGAGTCACCTCCCAAGTCAACTCTCCAGTGTCCTCTCGAGTCACCTCTCAAGTTTCCCCTCAGGTCTCCTCTCGAGTTCCCTCTCAAGTCCCCTCTCAGGTCCCCTCTCGAGTTACCTCTCGAGTCACCTCTCGAGTTCCTTCTCGAGTCCACTCTCCAGTTTCCTCTCGAGTTCCCTCTCAAGCCCTCTCTCGAGTCCCCACTCAAGCCCCTACTCATGTGCCGTTGGAGGTCCCGCAGACTAGTCTTCTGCCGGAGGTCCTGCCAACCCCATGTCCTGTCCAGTTGGAGGTCCCGCAGACTAGTCTTCTGCCGGGGGTCCTGCCAACCCCATGTCCTGTACCGTTGGAGGTTCCGCTGGGGGTCCTGCCAACCTCATGTCCTGTCCAGTTGGAGGTCCCGCAGACTAGCCCTCTGCCGGGGGTCCTGCCAACCCCATGTCTTGTCCAGTTGGAGGTCCCGCAGACTAGTCTCCTGCCGGGGGTCCTGCCAACCCTTTGTCCTGTCCCGTTGGAGGCCCCGCCGTCTACTCTCCTGCCGGGGGTCCTGCCAACCCCATGTCCTGTCCAGTTGGAGGTCCCGCAGACTAGCCCTCTGCCGGGGGTCCTGCCAACCCCATGTCTTGTCCAGTTGGAGGTCCCGCAGACTGGCCCTCTGCCGGGGGTCCTGCCAACCCCATGTCTTGTCCAGTTGGAGGTCCCGCAGACTAGTCTCCTGCCGGGGGTCCTGCCAACCCCATGTCCTGTCCCGTTGGAGGTCCCGCCGACTACTCTCCTGCCGGGGGTCCTGCCAACCCCATGTCCTGTCCAGTTGGAGGTCCCGCAGACTAGCCCTCTGCCGGGGGTCCTGCCAACCCCATGTCTTGTCCAGTTGGAGGTCCCGCAGACTAGCCCTCTGCCGGGGGTCCTGCCAACCCCATGTCCTGTCCAGTTGGAGGTCCCGCAGACTAGCCCTCTGCCGGGGGTCCTGCCAACCCCATGTCTTGTCCAGTTGGAGGTCCCGCAGACTAGCCCTCTGCCGGGGGTCCTGCCAACCCCATGTCTTGTCCAGTTGGAGGTCCCGCAGACTAGTCTCCTGCCGGGGGTCCTGCCAACCCCATGTCCTGTCCCGTTGGAGGTCCCGCCGACTACGCTCCTGCCGGGGGTCCTGCCAACCCTATGTCCTGTGCCGTTGGAGGTCCCGCCATCTACTCTCCTGCCGGGGGTCCTGCCAACCCTTTGTCCTGTCTCGTTGGAGGTCCCGTCGTCCACCCTCCTGCTGGGGGTCCTGCCAACTCCTGGTCCTCTTCCGTGGGGGATCCTGCCGAAGCCTGTCCCGCCGGCTCCGGTTCCTGTCCGGCCGACACCGGGTCCTGCCCGGCCTCCGGAGCTGTCTGGTCTTCGCCCTCATGCTCGGCCCCCTGAGTTCGCCCGCTGTGGCCTTCGCCCCACCATGGACTCTGCCTTGCCCCCGGGCCGTCCGCCCGAGTTCCCCACCTTGGACTCTGCCTTGCCCCCGGGCCGTCCGCCCGAGACCCCCACCTTGGACTCTGCCTTGCCCCCGGGTCGTCCGCCCGAGTACCCCACCATGGACTCTGCCTTGCCCCCGGGCCGTCCGCCCGAGACCCCCACCTTGGACTCTGCCTTGCCCCCGGGCCGTCCGCCCGAGTTCCCCACCTTAGACTCTGCCTTGCCCCCGGGCCGTCCGCCCGAGATCCCTTCCTGGTCCCCTACTGGGCTCCTGGGTGGTCAGCTTAGTCCCGTCCTCCGGACCCCCTCCACCCACCCTGGTGGCCTAGGGATACGTCCCTCCTCCGGACCCCCTCCACCCACCCTGCTGGACTGTGTTGGATTTTTGTTTTGGGGTTTAGGGACGTCTGGAATCCGTCCCTTGAGGGGGGGGTTCTGTCACGGTTGTCATGTCAGGTCACGGGTCTATGTCTAGGTTTGGGTGTTTTCACTGTTCTCTATGCCATGTTTTCCTCCTGGGTTATTGTCTGGTCCTTTTCCCTGTGTTTTTCCTCCTGTCGTTAGTTTCCTCACCTGTGTCTCGTTAGCTGATTGTGTTCACCTGTGGCCCTTGTGTTTCTCCTCCCCTGCCCGGCTGTGTCTTGTCTTGTAATTATCCCTCCCTGTATTTAGTCTTGTCTCGTCCTGTGTTCAGTGTTGGTGCTTCTTTTGTTTGTGACCTCGTTCACCGTAGAGTGTTTTGTTTGTTGAAGTTTATGTATTAGATAAGAGACCTTGAAATAAAGGTATTATCAAGTGTTATCTGCGTTTGGGTCCTACCTGCTTCACTCTGCGCTATCATCCAGTTTTTTGGCATCAAACTGATCCCAATCCTGTGTTGTCGGTTTGAACCCGTTTTGAAGATTTGATCCAGATTAAAGCTTGGATTGGATTTCCTGATCTGATCGAATATCAAAGTGATCCTAATCCTGTTTTTTGGTTTTGAACTCCCCAAAATCCAAATCTGATCTGATCAGATAGGCATTAAAAGTTTTGAACTCCTGGGCCCTGGGCCTATTTTGTTTTCAACCAAATGTTGATGACATAAATGTTTATGCTCATAAAAGTATCACAACAAAGATTGTCAATCACAAATGTAATTTAGATTAAATTAAAAATATCTTCAGCAAAAAAAAAAGTCCATCATCTGTCATCACCTTTCAAAAGTAATTGCGGACAATAGATGTCTGCAATGTGGTCTCTTGTCTTCCTTGTATTATTTTTCATGTCCACTAGATGGCGATCGATAGGATTAAAGCACTGATATTCAGGATCTAGTCATCTTGAAAAATCGTAATCTGGATCAGGCTGATCCTATCCTGAATTGCTTTGAACTCCAGGGACAAAATTTGGCCGACTTGTCTGATCCTGGATCACAAAAAATGGGATTTCAAAATCTGATCGGATCTGATTGAGATTAAAAGTTTTGAACTCGTGGGCCCTGGGGACCAACATTGTGCCGCCTATACTGCGGTAAAAATGTAATGTTTGTACCAAGCCGACGACAATGAAGGAAAGCTGGACGACATCAGTGTAGGCCACGGAGTAGAGTCCTCCCATCAGAGTGTAGAGTACGGCCACAGCAGAAGAGATAATCACAGCCAGCCAGGAGTGGATATCCATCACCACGCTCACCGTCCCTCCTGCAACACAAACATACATTCAGAGTGAGGCAGGCACTTCTACAAAAACTCAGGTGCAGAAACAATAAACTAACATGAGTACAGTTATATAGATAATCATTAGGGGACATGGCCTTAAAGGTCCCCTATTATAATCTTTTTCATCAAAATATTATAGGTCTCAGATATTAGTCAGCTGCACAAAAGGTTTTTCAATGGATTATTTTAGAATCAGGTGTACTTAATAACATACTAAAAGTCTCCCAGAATCTGCCCACTACAAAGGTCTAATTTTCAAGATGGCGTCCAAGATGGCCGAAAAAAATCCCTTAACCTGTTAAATCCCGAGCCTGTTTTTCAGGTTTCAGGCTCGAAAATGACATTCCCAGAACAAATGACCATATCTTCCCTTCTAAAAGGGTTAAATTAATACTCTTTTCTCTCAAAGTAATGATAAACCTGTGAGTTGGATGTAGAAAAGTCAGAATCTATATAGATGTTTTTATTTGAAAGAAAATTCAGATTGAACATGGTAAAAAACTGTAAATTATAGTGTTCGTCCAAAAAATATTTGGTACTTATAGTGAAAACTAACCTTGGATGATGGGTTAGTAGACTAAAAGCTTTAGGAATCCAAAGTACAACATATAATAAGTACCCTGTATCAAGATTGATGCAAAACAAGTGATATTTGACCTTTTTAGACAGATTTAGCAAAAAACCCCTCTTCTGGGGCCATTTGGGTGGATTTTCCATATCTCTGGCCCCCCTTGCTGGATTTTGACACGTGACATCTCTTTCTGACCGTCAGAGCCATTGGAATCGAGGGGAACTCCCACCTAGTCCTTATTTGGTAATGTGCGTGAGTTAGACTGCTGCATAGCCAAGACCGGAAGCAGCAGCCACTCTGGTGGCTACCATTAGCAGCTAACGTTTGCTCTGCGATTTTTACATAAAAATTGAATTAATGAAATCATTTTTTTTATACAGAGACGTTAAAAACCTATGGATTAACCGATTCAGCCGCGTTTTTTCTCGTTTTAATGCCATTGAACACGTCCTTTGATCAGATTGACAGCTACGGTGAGACGATCTCCCTAGAAGCTCCGTAAAGGTACGTGTTGTGATGTCTGTGTTTGCTTCCCATGTCGCGAGTTTGGATGACTCAGTGATGATACTATATACCTAAATAATCTGTGTAACCTCAGCTTTAATCGGATATCTTGTATGTGTAGCTAAAATAAGTAATAAGGGTAGTTTTATCTTGAGTTCTGTGCCAATGTCCGTTAGCATTTTTCGCTAAGGGGTCATTTAGATGCTTCTTATGAGACTTGTGTTTTGTTTTGGTAAAAATGGTTTGTATCGTCAGTTAGCTGAGATTATTTCCGTTAATCTGGTATAACACATTAATAGGTTCTTAAATATTAAGATCCCCTGAGACACAGTGTCGTGAAAAAAAAAAACAGGGTCCCTGCCGCCGTTTAACAGGTTAAACCCTAACCCCGAAACACAACAATATTCACGAAACTGTGTCTCAGGGCGTCTTAACATTTAACAACCTATTAATGTGTCATACCCACTTAACGGGAAACTTAGCTAACTGACGATATGAAAAATGTTTACCTAAACAAAACACAAGTCTAACGCCAAGTGTCTGAATCAGCACCTAAGCGAAAGAGTGCTAACGCACTTAGCACATAACTCACGGTAGCGATATTTTATACTTCATGCTATCTGCACGGACTATATATCATATGAAAGCTGAGATTCCACAGATTCCAATGGTATAAGTATCATCACTGTGCAACCAAAATCACGGCAGTGAAGGCCAGGAAAGACAACACACAACTTCACTTTACAGGGCCAAAACGCCAAATACGTCTTACCTTTGCTGTTTTCTGATCAAAGTTGTGTTCAAAGGCATTAAAACGCATATAAACGCTGCTGAAGGTTAATCCAATGTGTCTGTGTCACTTTGAAATGATTACTGATAATTCATCATAAAATTAATGGCAATAAACGTATTTTTCATATAGAGTGTAACGGAGCTTCCGGTTTTGGGCTTTAGCGCATGCACATCATTCTAACTCACCAATGGTAATTGTAGAAAAGGCCCCAAAGTTATAGTTATTGATATATATATATATATATTAATTTATTATACAGAGTTGAAACCTGTTAAATTGTGCCTTCATAGTGGGGAGGGGCTAACCCACGTGGTTTGGAGACGTCACACATCAGAGGGTAATGTGCATCAGTAGTTGCAGGAAAGTTAGGCCGTCTTAAGTTTCGTATTGTGTGCGTAAATGAACGTGAGTGTTTGTCCACAGTGCTGCCTGTTATGTTGTTCTACACTTTATTATTATTGTGATAACTTCTGTGCCGATGAGGCTTAATGCAGAGTTTTTGATGCTACTGCAACGCAAACATTTCCCAATTTGGGATCAATAAAGTTCCTCTTATCTTATCTTCATCTTAAGATCTCTCCAAGATTGAGATTGTACTGACTGATGTTGCAAGAAACTCGTTTGGGTCTTACCCAGTGCACCCAGAATACATGCAATCCACAAGATGTCCCCAATGAGAGCGGGAATGAAGAGCACAGCGGACACTTTGTTGCCGTATTTCTCCTGAAATGGATCCATGAGGGTCACGTAGTTCTTCGACCGCATAGGTTTGACAAAGAAGAGCGCACCTGGAGTCACACAAAGGGAAACGTTATGAATGAAATCTGTGTTTTAATTATAAAATCCTTCTATTTTTGTCAATAATTTTATATTTTTCCAGTGCTTAAAAGGCAGCCCTAATGTCAACATGTTACATATTATTGTAAGGACATAATAAGGAAACATTGGACCTCACTCACCTATAATTAGACACATGGAGAAAGCCAAGGGTGCGACGACCCACACTAAGCCCTTCGTTGGATCGTAGACCATTTCAGCACTACCCATAATATAGCCACCTCCCACCCAAGTGGCTGCAAAACATCAGGAATAATTACAAAACCAATTAAGTCAAAAGTAATTTAATCCACTGATGTGATAATACATGTCCCTGAATGATTAACCATTACGAACATTTAAAGCTGTGCTCAGTGAATATGCTAATCTATGATCATTATAGACAGTGGTGGAGGAAGTACTCAGATTATTAAATAAAGGTATTAATTCTACATTTTTTAAATACTAACCCTAACCCAGTTACAAGTAAAAGTTCTGCATTCAAAATTGTACTTAGCATTGAAATATACTTTACGTACCAAAAGTAAAAGTACTGGTACTCACAACATTTCAAGCAACAGATTATTTTTAAATGATTGTATAAAAAAATGTGTTCCATTAATGTGTTTATCACTTCAGGGTTGCACTTAGTTAAGGTTGGTTTTAATTGAATGACTGTATACACTAGGTAGCTTAACTTATAATATGTGTGTTGATTTGTATATTAATAACCTTAAAACCATCAATCTGCAAAGTAACTAAATATGTTAAATACATTAAAGGTCCCCTATTACACTGTTTTTCATCAATATATTATAGGTCTTGTGGGGGAAACTTCTGAAGCAATTGGAAACAGGACTGAGCTGGAGCTTTGATGGCAAACACTGACGGTTTATTTGGAGTTACGGCCGGAGAATTGACAAGACAGGTGGTGTGTCACGAGTTGACACAGCGGTTGCCAAACCAATTCTGAAGAACTCTTCTGCAGCTCAAGGTTTTAACTAGTTCAGAGTGTAATAATCAACATTCTTCATCAGTGAGACTAAACAATTATGGACCCTGAATCTAACAGCTCTCGTCCATAGAAAAGAATGTGCGCCAGGGAACCTGTACGTCCCTGAACAGTAAACTACCTCATGGCGGCTTGTGCTCTGTCATAGACTGGCAACAACAATGCGCCCAAGCTGCCCCTCCTTAAGAGAGATAGCAGCGATACCCAAGGCCGTAGACCTATGCCGTGGGAAAGAGACAGTGAAGAGAGAAAACAATGAACTGGGTCGAAGGCTGAATACCTAAGCAAGTTATTCCCTAACAGGTCTCAGATATAATCAAAACATGTCTCTGATCATTGCAGCATTACCCATAATCCCCTCTGTTTCAGCCCTGTTTCAAAAGTGCTGATTCTCTGTCTGTTACTTTACATGAAGATAAGGAGCCCCTCCCCACGCCCCTCTGAGAGAGATTTGGTTACAAAGAACACAACGGTGCTCTAGGAGGAGATTCAGGTGATAAGGTGGGGGGGGGGGGGGGGGGGGGGGGCTTACCTTGGTTGCTGATTGGCTAATGGTTGCACAAGCCACAAAAAACATTATGACATCATAAAGTGGCCAAAATCTGATCAGCTCATTTTCAGACAGGTTTTTATAGAAATGGATCAAAAAGATAGAGAATCTTTGTTCCTGAAACTTTCAGAGTCTCTTTCCACAGAGGGGACACATGTTGATGTAGAAGAGACATGAAGAAGAGGGGACACATGTTGATGTAGAAGAGACATGAAGAAGAGGGGACACATGTTGATGTAGAAGAGACATGGAGAAGAGGGGACACATGTTGATGTAGAAGAGACATGAAGAAGAGGGGACACATGTTGATGTAGAAGAGACATGAAGAAGAGGGGACACATGTTGATGTAGAAGAGACATGAAGAAGAGGATTTAGCATAATAGGTGACCCTTTAAGTGAAGTAGTGTAGTGAGTTTTTCTACATTACTTGAGTATGTACTTAGTGACATTACACCACTAATTATAGGTGGTTATTTTTACCTGTCATTGTGAAGATGCTGACATAGATATTTAGGTTCCTCCCTCCAACCATTGCAACTTCACTGCGGTTCCCGGAGCATTTCTTCTCCTCGCGTTTGGACTTCCTGGACGCCCAGATGCCTATGGCCAGAACGACGATGTAAAACACTCCTATGGACACGAGTCCTGCCCAATTTACCGCCATCCTCAGAGACTGCGGGGAAAGGACTGTCAGGATTTGGGGAAACCTGGCAGGACCATGAGAGGTTTTAGAACTGTTACTAAATGACCTACCAAGTGATTATGACTGTATGCCAATAACAGTGCTATCTAAGTATTGGCAGTATTAGCTGTTGCTGTATCGTTGAGGTAAATAGGCCACACATTGTATTGTGCATGAGTAGATAAATACTTACTTCTTCATT
This sequence comes from Harpagifer antarcticus, assembly GCA_902827135.1. Classification (NCBI taxonomy): domain Eukaryota; kingdom Metazoa; phylum Chordata; class Actinopteri; order Perciformes; family Harpagiferidae; genus Harpagifer; species Harpagifer antarcticus. Next base: position 850,143 of record CADEHL010001205.1, on the reverse strand, counting down.
TTAGGATATAGAAACCTTCTGGGACTTTTATTTAGAAAATCAAACCTTATCCTTAGCTTTCTGAAAATGTACAACTACTCTATGGAGGTTTTATTTTGAATAAAAAGGACTCACCTTTAACTATTGGACACAAAGTTGGCTAACAATAAAGATACATAACCCTCCTATAAGTTATTCAATTCTTGTTGAGTCTTTGGAGATTTACAGCAGTAAATATAGAGTAGATTTTCTGATCAGTTTGAATTCATGTATATCTCCAAAACTAAAAACACAGCTGTTGAATGTTCATTTGCATTTCTGCTCCTTGGACTTATTGGTATTAGGGATGGGAATTTGAAAGCAAATGTATATTCGAATATTCGACCCCAAAAAAAAGGTTAACCGATTAACCGAAATGTACATATCCTATAAAAAACAAAAAAAATTGGGAATTATTTTTACAAAAATATAAATACATGTTCAAATAAGTATAGAAACCAAGTCGAATTTGTCAAATGTATTGAACTGGTGATCACAGTGTGAACAGTTGACAGCTATAGGCCTACAGCTTTCATGCTTAAAACATAACTTGGTTTTTAAATGAAAGAGGGATCAGACACGAACAACATAACGGGTTAGGGTAACCCGTGACAACAGAGATCAACAACCTATAACAGGGCCTATGCACAGAATGCAGCTATTCAATACTCATTCTTGTTTAAGAATATGAGCATGACTACTCAGGGGAGAGGCGGGTGCGGAGGCGATTCACAATCAGGCCAGCTGTAGAGAAGACCCTCTCAGCTGGAATTTGGGCATAAGATGAGGGTTGAGTCTGCGCGATCTGCGTGTATGGAGGGGGGAATAACGGCAGTTTTCCCGGTGGGTCGGTACCGAAGTGGGACACAGAAAGTCCGGTCGGACATATCATTAGCTAGAACTAGCTAGATCTAATGGATTTGAACATACACGCGAGTGAAGTATAACCACCAGTACTCGAGTTGAGGGGGGTTGAGGGGGGATGGCATCCCCCCTGAAATAAAAACGGTCAAAATCTTCCCCTTCTAAAACTGCCATTCCCCTTTCCATCCCTTATGTAATTGTATCAATGAACGTGGCACTGGTATTACTGCTATTTCAACATGAATTTTGCGCATTTTGAGTAAAATACTGTGGGCGAGCGAGCACGCACACACGCAATGACATGTTTACCAAGTCACTGACGCTATACCATGCGAGTGCCCTAGAGGGCGCCAGAGCGCCGTGATGCGCCTGTTTGATCGATGCCAGAAGCGCAGGTAACGGTCATCACAATGGCCAAGCGACCAGTAGGACAACGCGATCTGAGGGACTTCATATTTTAAAATACTAAAAATAATATTTCAGGTAAGTCAAGAGTCAGTAATCTCAGTCATTACTCATTACTTTAGTCACCAAAGGTGGAATCTATGGACATAAGCAGCAATAACAACTTAGTTTGGAGTTTAGCTACGTTTTTCTCTCGTGTTAGCTAGCTGGTAAGACTCAAAACTGTTGATGAAATGATACCACCAGCACCAGAAGAGCTGAAACCCCTCCTTCAAGCAGTGAACACTCCGGTCATCTCCACAGCTGAGTGTGAACGTGGGTTTAGTCAGATGAACATTTTAACCACAACTAGAAGCTCCCTAGAGGTAAAAAGCACGTCAGCCTTGCTTTTCATCAAGTGTGTTGGCCCTCCACTGAACAAGTTCAGACCAGAGGTATGTCAAGACTTGGCTTCAAAGCCATTGCTTAGCTAACAATCCGAAAGCAAGAGCCAGAAAAATTGAGACCAAAAAGCATGATTATGAAGATTGGGGGGGGGGGGAGTGGAGTAGGCAGCCATTGGTCCTATTTTGTATTATCTGTATAATCTTTTAATATATTTTCATATTTTGTAAACAATTTCAATTTGCACTTAATGGCCTGTTAAAAAAAGTAACATTGGGAATGTTAACATAAAATATTTGTATTTGAACTGCAATAAAATGACGGATCAATATTTTTCTAATTTTTTTCCTCCAATTTTTTATGAAGAATTTACATAATGATTTAATTAATTACGATACAAATGTAACCCTTTAGATACCAGTTTTGATCGTATACCAGTAACTGCTTTTTTGAAAAAATACACTATAATTCAATATTCTAACTATTTTGACTTTATTATTAGTATAATCAGTTGATCCATCTGAATAATAAATTAGGGACTGTTAACCTACAAGATTTGCACCATATACTTCCATTATAACCACATTTTTGTATCCCCCCCCCCCCCCCCCCCTTTAAATTAAAGTGAAAAAAAGATTTTGCACTAATTGTCCTCTGCATTTGACCCTAAATGTTAGTGTATGGTAGCCCGGGGACCGACTCTAATTCTGAGGTGCCTTGGTCAAGAGCAATGAAAGGAGTATCTGAACATCCATAACATGCATGTTGTTTTAGGAGTATAATAATGATCTTTATGCTGGTTGGTCTCCCACCCTCTGCGGGTTATCAGCACATGTCCCCATATGATCAAATCCACCATCCCCCCTGATTTTTCTTTTACAACTTGAGTACTGAGTATAACCGGACGCGCGAGAGAGATCAGCACCTGCAGCTCTGCCCGCTGTGAGGGACCGGTGAGCGGAGCAAAACACACCTTTAGACCTAACACACTTAGCTATGGCACTGTCGTATACATTGAAAATCCCTAATTGGTATACCTGCATTGGTCCCAATAATTTCCAATAAACACAAATGAAATACTTATTTCACAGTAAATGAACAATGAAAAAGGACAGAAACCTTGTTACCTGTTAATCCAAAGAAAATGACAATACGGACTTTCTCTGATAATACTCAAGTATTGTGTATTTATAATTACCTGTAAATCCTTTGGAAAGTTGGAAGAAGAAGAAAATGAGTTTTCGGTAAAGATCCTCAAAGCCACAGCTCAGCAGAGTGAAGGAGTGGAGCGGAGTGATCACTTATAAAAAGACAGCAGAAAAGTAGGCTACGTTAGTTAACCCTTTATGTTAAACATTCAACTGAAACCTGAGCGTGATAATAAAAGGTTATATCCAAAGGAATTAATAATCATAACAAGAGTTGTTATGTCTTATCTCATTATATACACTATTTGATTGTTTCTTCATTTGCATGTGATTTGGTACATTTGTGTTTTTCTGTTTGCATTGTTTTCTCCTAAATTAAGTTTTTTGGGAAGTTGTAACGAGCTTGCCCCTGTCAGCCACCGTTCAATGCAACACTACTGAATATGATAACCTTTAAAAGCCTCAATTATAAGTTCAACATATCAATAATGACGTATGGCTTATGTGAAAGGGGTTTGTTCGTGGCAACAAACCCACAAAGAATAATCACCTGACGGCAGTTTCTGCAGAGCGTTGTAACTGTACTTCTCGTCCACTACATGTATTTAATACCCTTAGAAACTTTACAGATCTGGATGAATGATGTGAAATATAATCAAGTGTTAAATCTTTAGTTCCACCTGGAGTAAATCCACCAGCTACCCTGCAGTATACAAAGCCATTCAGACTAGCTGCACCTTCACCAGCTTTGAGAACACTTTCATGATCAATCATTATAAAACATATCATACATTATTCTGAAACGGACCAATCTGCAAAAAGACTATACTTTTGGTACTTTAACTATATTTTGATGTCAATACTTCTGTACTTTTACTTGAGTAACCTTTGTAACAGCCCTGCTGAAAAAAACAGCTTAGACCAACTTAGCTGGAGTAGATATGGAATGGTTGGCTGGTGGGTTTTGACACTTTAGCTGATTCAGCTGGTGCTAAACCAGCTAAACCAGCGAAAGCAGCTAAACCAGTGATCCTGGCCAGCTAAAAAACCCAGCATACCAGCATAGCTGACATTGTAAAGTGTTCATAACAGTATTTTAATTTAATAAATAGCAATAAATAGCTAGTTAATATAATAAAATACACAGTAACAATACAATAATTATACAAATAGCAACCAACCTGCAAATCAACCTATACATCAACATTAATATATAATCTAAAACAGGTGCATTTGATTTAAAATAAAAGTAATGGCAGGGACGCGGGAAGGGGGGGTGCTGGGGGGGCTGCAGCACCCCCATCTGTTGGCGGAGACTTGTAACTGCAACGCCAACATGTTCACTAAACAAATCAATCCAAAAGTTTTATTTTCAGTTACTATTTTTAAGTTAGCATTTTAGTGTAAGCTGTCTATAAAAAGCTTCACTATATAAGAGAAAGTGATCATGCAGTGTGCTTCTTCTGTTGCTCTGCTATAGAAAAGAAGCTCGTCAGTGCAGACAAGATCAGGGATGGGAGTGTTGTGAAAGCAGGGTTTAACAACTGGCGAAAGGCAGGGGAAACCTTTAGGGAGCATGAGAAGTCCCATCAACACTAGGGTTGGGTACCGAGAACCGGTTCTCGCCGCTCTCCGTAGCCTACTGTATGACTGCGGCGAGGCGTGAAATGTAGCGTTGTACCTACACTTCCTACAGTGTAACCTGAGACCAGGGCCGGCTCGTTGCACTGGCAATATAGATGTTCGCCTAGGGCGCCAGATCTGTGGAGGCTAGGGCTGAACGATTAATCGATTTTAAATCGAAATCGCGATTCGAGATGATGCGATTTTCGAATCGCAAAGCCTGCGATTTTTTAACTTTTTTTTTTTTTTACTTTTTAAAAAAAGTTGTGTGTCAGTCATCCACACCAATCAGAAGTGCTGTGCTCCACATGTACCAACCATTGTTAACCAATCAGAAGTGGCCCAAGGTAACTAAGTATACGCCCAACAGCAACACTTCACGTGAAACGCCCACGTGTGAAGACATTTCTAACACCCTAAAATGGCTGCAGCCGCGCCAGAAGAAACGTTGGATAATTTAGTCCCGAAAAAAAGCAGCACTTCAGTGGTCTGGACATATTTCGGGTTTAGGACCACAGATGTGGGACAAAAGCAGGTTTTTTGCTCCACATGTCAGGGAAAAGTCGCTACATCCCGAGGCAACACAACAAACCTTTATCAGCACTTGAAAAGGCACCACAGGCAGGTATATGACGAGTGCACAGCCAGAAATGCAGTGTTTCGTCCCGTAGCCCAGTCTAGCGCTAACCAAGCTACTGTTTCAGAGTCATTTGCGGCCGTTACGCCGTATGAAAAGGGCTCACGAAGGCACCGTGAGATAACTAATTCGATAACGCACTACCTCGCTAAAGACATGGTTTCAATTAACACTGTGAACAACGAAGGGTTTAAAAAACTCATCCGAACGCTGGATAAAAGATATGCTATTCCCTCCCGCACGTACTTTAGTCAAGTGGCCATCCCAGAAATGTACACTCAATGTAGGAATAAACTTGAGACAGAGCTGAAAAATGTCGAGTACTATGCGACAACAACCGATCTGTGGTCGAGCAGAACGACCGAGCCGTATCTCAGTCTCACCGTGCACTTCATAAATGACGACTTTGAGTTGAAGAGTCATTGCCTGCAAACTGTATACTACTTTCCTGCTGACCACACGGGAGAGAATATTGCGCATGGACTAAGAGAGTCCTTGTCCAACTGGGGTCTGAAGGAAGAGGATCAGACGTGCATCACCACTGATAACGGATCCAATGTTGTAAAAGCTGTGGAACTGAATCACTGGACAAGGCTTCAGTGCTTTGGACACAGGCTGCATCTTGCGATTGGTAAGTGGGTCTCCCTCTCTCACCTCTCTCAGTTCCATAATTATTGTTATTACATTTTCTATTTGAAAAATGCAATACTGTACCTTACTCAAATAATGTTTTGATTTAACCAATCCATTATTTCATAAAGTCTTGCACCTTAAAATGTGCTGATATATTTTATAGTAAAACTTTAGAAATAGTTTTTCGTGTTGGGAGCAAAAGCCTGCCTGTTTGTATTCTAAATATGTTTAAATTAATAGAAGGACATTATAATTTAAGAGGGTTATGTGTTTTTAAAGCATGTAAAGCAAGAATACATGTTAATTCTTGTTGTGTTTCAGTTTTGGGAGTAAAAATATGGAATCATCTTAGTGATGATTTGAAATTGAGACTTTTCTAAATTTGAACAGAGAATTACACAAAGTAAAATAATACAGTATTATAATTTAGCATGAATGCTTGGTTTGTCTTTTTTTTTCTTTCTTTCTTTGAGATTGTCTGGGTTTTGTTTTAGATTGTATTGTACAGTAAAGGATCGGCAAAAATAAGCCTTGGCTTCAGCATATTCCTTTTTTCGGTCTTAAAATTGTTTCAGTTTTATTGTGTGAAATGGTTTTTGATATGTTAGATTTTTTTCTTACTGTATTTTCACACACATTTGTATGAGTATGACCGAAAATTATCCAAACCATTCATTTATTAATTAATTCATGATTTTATTTTTCAGAAAATGCTCTGAAAGAGAAGACCGTGAAAGACCGTATAAATCGGGCAACAGGACTTTGTAGGTCTTTGGTTTGCCATTTCTCGCACAGTTGGAAAAAGAAGGCCGCACTGAGTGAGGCCCAGCGAGAGTTGCATCTGCCGGAGCACTCGTTGATCACAGAGTGTCCAACAAGATGGGGCTCAAGGCAGAAAATGATCGGGAGGGTGTTGGAGCAGAGAAAGGCCTTGTCTCAGGTTCTCTCTGAAGACAGGAAGACGCGTCACCTGGTCCCCAGTTGGCAGGACATAGAAGTCCTTGAATCCATCAACAATGCCCTGCGTCCTCTCCAGGAGTTCACAGATGCCCTCTCTGGTGAAGCTTATGTAAGCGTATCGTACCTGAAGCCAGTCCTGCATCTCCTGAAAACATCAACTCTGGCTGCAAAGGACGAGGACACGGCCCCTTACCAAGAAAATAAGTCACTGGTCCTTGGCTACATGGAGAATAAATACAGCGACCCAGCCACACAGGTAGGGATGGGAATTGATAAGGTTTCAACAGTTTTATTGTCTCTGAGATCATTGTTTTGCTATTAGAAAAACATGCCTGCATTGATGAAAGGAATTGATAAGCTTGGAGGCATACAATGTAGATTCTCTGAGTTAACTATTCTCTAATAATTCTACACACAGGAGCTTCTGGACATCACTTCGTTTGTTGATCCAAGATTCAAGACAGACTACATGAGCGCAGAGAAAGTCCCAGACATCAAAGCAAGAGTGAAGATCGAAATGGAACAGGTGGCACGAAAGGTAACTTGTATTTATGTGCAGTTTAGTGAACACAAGATGCCACATGCAATGATATTGTATTTTGATTTAATTGATTGTCAATTTTTTTTATGTTTACATAAAATGCCCAATTGCTCAGAATTACATTGATGCAAAATGTATGTTCTCATCTCTACGCTCATCTGTGTTTTGCAGGAGAAGAGGGTTCAAGCCAGCACCACAGACGCCGTGCTTCCGAGTGCAGGAGAGGCAGAGCCTTCCACTTCGAAGAAGGCAAAGCGGTCATTGGGCAGCTTCTTTAAGAGCAGCACTGCTGTGCCCCCTGGCCCTGCTTCAACCGCTGTGCAGTTGGAGAGTGCCATAGAAGCTGAGGTGAACACCTACCTAATGACTCCCACCATCGATGGAGAGGAAGATCCCCTGGCCTGGTGGAAGGTACACCGTGTTAACTTTCCCATGCTGAGCAAGCTGGTTAGCAAATTCTTGTGTATCCCAGCAACGAGTTCCCCATCAGAAAGAGTGTTCAGTGCTGGAGGCAACGTGGTCACATGTCAGCGTTCATGTCTGAAACCAGCAAAGGTTGACATGCTGGTTTTCTTGACAAAAAATCTGTAAAAATTAGTTTTGAGAAGTAGAGATATCAGGGAAGTGGCAATCACAATTTTATTTGTTCTGCACTTTATCTATTTCAATTTAAATTACATTTGTATTATCACTTTACTTACATTCATTGCAGTATGTGCAATATTTAGATGCTGCTCCTGAGCCATACTTGAATAACTTTGTTTGCAGAAAGGTCCTATTTTATTTTCCTACTGAAATTGTTCAATTTGTGTGAATTTAAATTTGTGTCTAAGACTTGTTGAGAGAAACAAAATGGCAGCTGTTGAAAAAAAAAACATAAATAAATATGTTGTTCCAAATACATTTGTTATTCCATATCTTTTAAGTTCACATCCTTTCATTAGAATTAGAGCTGATAATAGTTTGATTGTATCATGTGATAATGCTCTCTGAAATAGCCTATGATAGACGGATTGATCCAATCACCTGCCAAGTATTTTTTAATGCTCCATCACATGTTTCTATTACAGGGTGAATCTTAAACTGAAGCTTGACTTTAAAGCAACGGAAGTTTCATGTAAGTTTAGTTATTTCACTCATAGCTCGGGGTGCTAGAGACGGGAGCACGTTGATACGACCTTCCTAGCCGGAGATATGGCCGCATTTTACAATAAACTTCCGTTGGGTAGCTTAAAAACAAATATCGCAATTCGAATCGCAATCGCAATTTTTTTCAGAAAAATCGCAATTAGATTTTTTCACAAAATCGTGCAGCCCTAGTGGAGGCGCTGCGCTGACAGCTCTGGGAGGGAAAACAAATGTTTTGACCGTTGGTGCTCATCCTAATTTTCGGCCTTGATGTAACAACATTCATAATTAAGTAAATGTAACACCCTTTTTCACCCCGGTTACACGTTTCATTCGCCCTGTATGATGGGTGCTGCAAGTGATGAAAATGGGGAATGTTGGCTTATCTGGCACCCGCAGCTCACAGCCAAAGTGCGAGTGAGCGAGAGAAAAAGGAAGGGTGCACTGGAACCGGCGCTGTTGTTATTAGCATCTGGTGCTAGCTGCTCTAACGGAAGAAGAAGATGTTTTCTACAATGATGTGGAGGGAGAGTCCTCTCCAGTCAGACTGAGAGGCTGATAACTACAGCTCAGTGAGGTAAACGACTCTGAGTGTTCAGATAGTTCACTTTAGTCTAAGTTATCTCAAGGTCTCAAACGTTTTGATCACAATTTATGTAAACACATATTTCCAAGGCACTCCTTTATAATTATTGGGATAAAACAGGTTTGAAATCATTCCAATGTATACTATAGGACAGTAAACCAGACATATCGTTTTTAAACTGGAGAGATAAAAAAATATGCATAAATAAAATAGTAAAATAAGATATGAATGAACAACAAGAATAAAATACGTTAAATGTATTTGTTATTGGCTATGGTAGGTTATTGGTTATGCTCACATACTTATTTAATTATTAAAATGTAAACCGATCTTTTTCATATGGGTGTTTAGAGTTGTACCCCCTAGATCTAGTCTCTAGTAATTCTGCTTAAAGTGCACCAGATTGAAGCATTTTGCTTTAAAATGTTCAAACATTTCTTCCTGGTATGCCTGAGAAGGCAGATATGCTTGTTTTTCTCAACAAGAACTTAATCATTTTTTTACCCTGCCCCTCAAAGAATCGGAATTGAGAACCGTTAAGAACCGGAATCGAAAAGTAGAATCGGAATCAGAATCGTGGAAATTCAAACGATACCCAACCCTAATCAACACACAGGCCGTCAAGAAACTGGCAGCATTAAAACGAACACCGATGCTGCGAGCTGTTGCTAAAGACCAAATGACTGCATTTAATATGACGTTATTATACAGGGCCACCCCTCCCTACATGCAGATCACGCAGACCCCTCGCGGATGGGGCCTCGTTTTGCGGAGGGAGCCTCCTCTGAAGCGCAAACGTGGCGCACCTACAGTGTAGCACGCCACAGTTTCGCCGCTGCGAGGCTCCACTAGCACCCCCCCTCCCCCACCCGTACGCCGCACCCCCAACTCTGACTGACTTCCCGCGTCCCTGAGTAATGGTAACAAAAACAGTAACACTATGTATGATGACAAAAAGGCAACAAGGCAAGGCAAGTTTATTTATATAGCACCTTTCAACACAAGGCAATTCAAAGTGCTTTACAAAAAACGAAAGACATTAAGAAAATGGCATTTAAAATCAGTCATTAAAAAGAAAAGATAATAAAATAAACATTAAAAGAAAAAAAAAAAAGACATGAATAAAAGTTACAGTGCAGTTTAAGATGTGAATAGTTCAATTAAAAGCAGCGACAAAAAGAAAAGTCTTCAGCCTGGATTTAAAAGTAGTCAGAGTTGCAGCGGACCTGCAGGTTTCTGGGAGTTTGTTCCAGATATTTGGAGCATAATAACTGAACGCTGCTTTTCCATGTTTAGTTCTGACTCTGGGGACAGAAAGCTGACCAGTCCCTGAAGACCTGAGAGATCTCGATGGTTCATAATTTCGCAGAAGGTCAGAAATGTATTTTGGGCCTAAACCATTCAAAGCTTTATAAACCAGCAGCAGTATGTTGAAATCTATTATTTGACACACAGGAAGCCAGTGTAAAGACTTCAGAACAGGAGTGATCCACTTTCTTAGTGTTAGTGAGGATGCGAGCAGCAGCGTTCTGAATTAGCTGCAGCTTCCGAATAGATTTTTTAGTGAGACCTGTGAAGACATCATTGCAGTAGTCCAGTCTACTGAAGATAAAAGCATGGACAAGTTTTTCCAAATCCTGCTGTGACATTAGTCTTTTAATCCTAGATATATTCTTTAGGTGATAGTAGGCTGATTTAGTAACTGTTTTAATGTGACTGTTGAAACTCAGGTCAGAGTCCATGACTACACCTAGATTTCTGGCTTTATCTGTTGTTTTGAAAATTGCAGACTGAAGCTCAGCGCTAACTTTTATACGTTCTGCCTTGGCTCCAAAAACCATTACCTCAGTTTTATCTTTGATTAATTGGAGAAAGTTCTGACACATCCAGTAATTGATTTGTTCAATGCACTTACTCAGTGTTTGAATCGGAGCATAGTCTCCTGGTGAAATTGTTACGTAAATGTGTGTGTGTCATCCGCATAGCTATGGTAACTTATGTTGTTGTTTTTCATTATCTGATCCAGTGGTAGCATGTAGATGTTAAAGAGAAGAGGCCCCAAGATGGAGCCTTGAGGTATCCCACATGTCATATTTGTCAACTCAGATGTGTATTTACCTATAGAAACAAAGTGGTTTCTGTCCTTTAAGTAGGATTCAAACCAATTTAGAACTGTTTTCGAAAGTCCCACCCAGTTTTCTAGTCGGTCGAGTAATATGTTGTGGTCAACAGTGTGTCAAACGCAGCACTGAGATCTAATAATACTATCACTGAAGTTCTGCCACTGTCTGTGTTTAAGTGGATGTCATTGAAGACCTTTACAAGAGCAGTCTCAGTGCTGTGGTTTGGACGAAAGCCTGACTGGAACACATCGAAACAACTATTTAAATGCAAGAAATTACTCAACTGTTGAAAAACAACTTTTTCAATGATTTTACCTAGAAATGGCAGGTTTGATATGGGCCTGTAATTGTTCATTACTGAAGCATCTAGATTATTCTTTTTTAAGAGCGGTTTAATGACTGCAGTTTTCAGGGCCTGTGGAAAAATACCTGAGTGAAGAGATTTGTTTACTATATGAAGTAGATCTGAGGCCATGCAAGGAAAAACATCTTTGAAAAATCCTGTTGGAATAATAGCAAGGCAGCAGGAGGAGGATTTCAGAAGTTGAATAATGTCCTCTAGGTTTTTTATCATTAATCTGATGGAATTGTGTCATGGTGTTTGAATTGATATTAGGTGGACATAGGGACAACACATTTACTGTACCTGATGCAGAGGCACTGACTGCTTGTCTGATTTTCTGAATTTTGTCAGTGAAGAAGGCAAAATCATTGCATGCCCTGGTGGATAGAAATTCAGAGGCTACTGACACTGGGGGGTTAGTTAGTCTGTCGACGGTAGCAAACAAGGCACGTGCATTGTTTTTGTTTTTGGTAATGATGTCAGAGAAGAACGATTGTTGTGCGTTTTTCAATTCCAAATTATAAAGGCCAAGTCTCTCTTTATAGATTTCAAAGTGAACCTGGAGATTTGTTTTTCGCCACCTGCGTTCAGCTTTTCGACATTCTCTTTTTTCTGCTCTCACGGTCATGGCCTTTCTCCATGGAGATATTTTCTTCCCAGTCACTTCCTTTACCTTAGTTGGAGCAATGGCATCTATAACATTTTTAATTTTTGAATTAAAATGATCTACTAGCTCATTTATTGAGATGTTAGCAGGGGCAAGTGTGGAAAAAAAATTCTGAGTAAACATTTCCCTAGTGTTTTCAGTTAAATATCGCTTTGTGGTTACCTCTTTTTGAAAAAAATTGTGAACAGAAATAGAGCTCTCAAAGAACACACAGGAATGATCAGAGAGTGCAACATCAGTCACCACAACCTTAGAGATATTCAGACCCTTTGAGATAATTAAGTTCAGAGTGTGTCCCTTATTGTGCGTGGGCTCCGTCACATGCTGAGTCAGTCCATAGTTATCAAGAACACAAAACAGTTCTTTTGCCCCTCTGTCCTGGGGGTTGTCAACATAGATGTTAAAATCACCAACAATGACTAGACGATCAAAGTCAATACACACTATAGACAGCAGTTCGGTAAAGTCATCAAAAAAGCTTGCACAGTATTTGGGTGGTCTATAGATATTTAGGAACAGAGCTCGAGAGGAGCATTTCAGCTGAAGGGCCACATATTCAAAAGAAGCAAAGTTCCCATAAGATGTCTTCCTGCATTGAAGGGAATCATTGAACAGAATAGCAACTCCACCCCCTTTCTTATGCATTCTTTCCTGACTCATAAAACTAAAGTTGGGAGGGGTTGATTCGATAAGAACAGCTGCACTGTTATTTTGTTCAATACAAGTTTCTGTTAAAAACATAAAATCAAGATTTTGCTCAGTGATAAAATCATTGATTAAAAATGTTTTTCCTGCCAAAGACCTGACATTGAATAAAGCTAGTTTAAGTTTGTTAAACACACTATCAGTCATGTTTTTTGTAACAAGCTGTGGCTGACATGCAATCACTGCTAAATTAGATAAACTCACACAAACGTTTGAGCGCTTCCTGTATCTAAGATGATTCACCGCTCTTAATCTATTACCTATCAACACAGATATCGGTAAAGCTACTGGCAGGCAGGGCCCTGGCATTTCCTGGAAAGAGTTGAGAGTGCCATACGCCTTTGAGCCTGGACCCAGCAGATATCAGTAAGAGTTTGTTGCGTTTTGTACACACACATCCTTATCAGGCTTCGGAGACTGCAGATGCTTTCTTGAAGGGAGGGGAGGTGGTTGACGTAGGCACGGTGATGGAGACGGGGGAGATGGTGCGGGGGTAGAGGACATGCTGCCAGGGGGGGGAGGTGGTTGACGTAGGCAAGGTGATGAAGACGTGGGAGATGGTGCGCGTCTCTGCAGTGATTTTGGTGGGCGTCGTTGAGGAGCGGGGGTAAAGGACATGCTGCCAACCCTGCGTATCGCCTTAGTTTGGTCTTTGAACTCCAGGAAGGAATCGGTGCCAACCCTCTGTATCTCCTTTGTGTGTTCAGCGATCTCCAGGAGGGTGGGCGAGGGTGAAAGGGTGAACGGAGAGTAGAGAGAGCTGTGGGGTGAAGGAGGAGTATTCTCAGAGGTGATAGGGGGGGTGAAGGGCAGTGGAGACTCCTCCATTTGTCTCCCATAATCAAGACATTCCTCAGGCGGGTGCAGTGATAGATTTTCAAGGTTTTCTGTGCGATATGTTGTGTCTTTCTCTTGTTTTGATTCCTCTTGTTGCTTGTCCTTGGCAGAGGGAACAGATTGATGACGCAGGCAGTTTAATATGTTAGAGATAAAAAATTTCACTCCTGACTTGTGAACTCAGACAAACTCCATTTGCCTTAAAAAGATGTCTGCGGTCCCAGAAAAAGTTAAAGTTGTCAATAAAATGGACTGAATGGTCAGTACAGGCATTGGAAAGCCAGGTGTTCAGTGCAAACAATCTGCTGAATCTCTCCACTCCTCTTCTGACTGGCGGTAGAGGGCCACTGATGAACACCTCTGCATTTAGAGAGCTGACAGTTTCCAACAGACATTTAAAGTCTTTTTTCAGCACTTCTGACTGTTGTTTCACAACATCATTTGTTCCAATGTGCAGTACCACATTCTTCACAGTCGGATGTTCAGCCCCAATATGCAGGATCTTCTCAGCCAAGTCAGAGACAATATCCTTGGGAAAACAGAGTACTTTGGTGTTGTTCTTACTACACAGACTTTTTACATCTCTTACAGCAGAGTCACCCACAATCAGAGTTTCAGGCCCAGTCGTTAGCTTTCCCTCTAGCCTTTTACTTTTGGAGTAGCTATTGGTCCTTACCCTGCTGTGTGAAGAGGACAGGTTATCCAGATCATCAGAAAGAGATCTCCGGTTCTCGGTCAGCGGAGCGTATCTGTTCTGGATTGGCACACTCGGTGGTTTAGGAGGATTGTTTGTAATTCTCCCTTTAGCAGCTGTCCGCGGCTGATTCCTAGTATGAATAGGGGTTGAAGAGGCGCTCTTCCTAGGTGATAACAATGCAGGCCAGCCGGTCGCATCACAGATTTCAGAGCGCTGGGCTCTGCCTGTTGTTCGTCCTCCCAAATCCCATGGAAATGATTTACTCTTCGGCCTTGCACCCAGAGAGTTCGAGGGAGGACTACCACTTGTAGATTTATTACCCGGTACACAGCCCTCCTGTTCCTTGGAATCCTTGTAGCTGCTAACTAGCTTTGAGTTAGCATGCCTTTGTCCATTATTTTGCAACACTGGTAAAGTGGTGTCATTCCAACCTAGTCCATTCACTTCCACGTTAACTTCCAACCGTTGCATTTTCATTTCCAACACGGCTATCTTCTGTAGAAGTTTGTGGAAGTCATCTGTAGAGAACGGAGGCATTTTGCTGCTAACTAGCTTAAGCTAAATAGCATGCAGTACCAGGCTTTAGCTGTTGCTAGGCCACGCTACTGTAAGACTGAGGTCGTCGTAAAAATATTGAACTATGGCTGAAACCCTCCATCTATTTACGAAGAATAACTGTCCCAGTGATAGGTTAATGTCCAGGAGCCGCTGCTTGAAGTTTTCAGAAAAGAAAAATAGAAAAAGAGCAGAAAAAAGTAAGCAGAGGCAAGAGCAAGCAGAAAAGCGTCTGCACTGTAAGAAGGCAAGTCTTATATATACAGTGCCACTTACTCGCTGATACATGAGGCCATCAACACAAAAATGGCTCGCCACTCTTTTGACCCTCTGACCCACTAGAAGGAAACCCCCCCTCTGGACCCTGACTCAGAGACTCAGCTCAGATTGGATTCACGGGGTTAGTCTGCTGCTGCTGACCTCTAAATGACTACATGGGATAGTTGTGGGTGCTTAGTCATTCAAGCCATATGCTGTAATGACTTGACCCTGTTTGAAAAGGAGCTCACGGTTGAATGGAGCTCGATGAATGGAAGAACCTATGGCTAATGTAGTAATGGAAAAACAGGAAGCATGAATGATGTGGAAAACACAAGTGTTGTTGTGTTGAGGTTCACATGAAGAAATACCTTAAAGAAAACATACATTAAGTTATATTTGGGACGCAAGCTACTAGCCTTAATATAGGATAGAAAGGACCTAGCCTATATTAATCTCCCTTTTAGCTTTATTTTGTCACCACCATCTCCTTTTTTTTTTACATGTTACTTGTTAGACGCTTTTATCCAAAGCCACTTACATACATTCAGTACTGTGGACAATCCCCACAGGAGCAATTTGGGGTGAAGCGTCTTGCCCAGGGACCAGTGGCGTAACAAGGTTGTGATTGGCCCCGGTGCAAATAATTTGTTGGGCCCCCCCACCCCCAACTCAGCGCTGCTTGCTTTTTCGTTTCTCTCTCTCTCCACTTTCAAAATCTGTTTAAAACTCATAACAAACAAACAAAATTCCCAAAGTTGTCTTGAAATTAACTAATTAAATAAACGAAACGAAAAATATAGCCTACTTATGCAAACAACATTGAATCTGGACTTGAAATGATTCTGCTTAGGCCTATTTGGCATTATTCCTGGAGCGCGCGCTCTCTCTCTTTCTCTCACTCTCTCTCTCACAGGCTTCAAATCAAGTCGTCATTATTACAACAAATACACACTTGCAACTGATAACACTGGCAATTATTTTATATTTATTAGACTATTCAAAAAAATCATGCTTCAAAAAACAACTGCACAGCGACCTAATCACACAATCACAGAATTATTTATTTCTACTTGCACCCGCTTTGCGATTATGTAGATTATCTCATTTTGAACAGCTGGACTCAAGTATTTCACAGAACCTTGTGGTCGCTCAACAAGTTCTTTCAGAACCGGATCGTAACATGCTAAAAGTTCTATCGTACTGAGAAAGTTTCCACTGTTGGGCTGTCCAAGAATCTCCCTATGTCCTCTAAAAGCCAAGTTACAAGTGGCCAGAGTGATTGTAACGTTGACAATACGCTCAAGTACTTGTCTCCATTAATTAGCAGCATTCCTTGCATTCCTCTCCATGTTTGCATCGATTCTCCCGTTTTTCTTCCACTGTTCATATATGACACACGCTCCGACATGGACCTGAGATTGTGCATGTGAGTCAATCCTCGCAGACAAATGTTGCCAGTCACGAACTCCTTTGACCCACGCATCACTGTAGAATGGTGCACCTCGGTCTGCGAACAGCCAGCACGGCTCACAATAGGCACAGTCCAGGGTGGGGGAGTAACACAGCCATGTCCGTGGCAGTTTGATACCTGCTCTGGTAGAGGTGGTGTAATACATCTCGGAGAAACACCTGTTTCCTTGATGTGTGTCTCTGGGGAATAGGCCGGTAGACCTACATGGACCGGTTGCTATAATATAGCCTTTGATCTTGGCGTCGGGGGTCTCAATAGCGCCATAGAGTCCCCTATCGGTTGGGGGCGGGGCCCTTGCGGGAACTGTAGGACCACCGCCGGGCACAGCCAAATCCATCCTCTCCTCCTGGCTCATGGCTGGAGAAGAAGGTCGCACAGCCACTGATACATCTTCACTTGTGGAGCTAGATGATGGTGAGGCAGGTGAGCTATCGTTAGCCTCTGGCTGCCGCTGCACGTCAACATTACCAACGTTAGCGTTCAATTTCGAGGACAATGTATGACAAAAAAAACTGTCTAATTTTGTCAGTTTAGCCTTTGCATCTCCTTGTTCTCTCTTGTCCTTTCTCTTTTGAGCGCCGCTCTTGTGTTTTGGTTTGCTGTACATTATAAATGTTAGCTATTCAATTTGTTATAATTCTGCCGATCTTGCTGCTGCTATAGCTATGTAGTACATATAACTTTTGATGTTGATTTAACGGTATCACATGACATGAAAGGGAGCAAGGTCATTGGACAGATAAATTACAAATTAATTTAGGTTGCTAGGTTACTTTGAAGACTACGTGAACCAGTCAATGCCATTGGGGCCCCAAAATAAAATATATATTAAAAAAGATGAAAAAAATAAAATAATAATTATATATATAGCCTATATATATATATATATTTTTTTTTTTTGCATGGGCCCCTGGATGGCTGTGGTCCCCGGTGCAATGCACCGGCTGCACCGGCGATAGTTACGCCACTGCCAGGGACACAACGACATGCTGACTGCAGTGGCGTTTGAACCTGTGACCCGTGATCCCAACACCAAGGCTCTATCCACTGCGCCACACGCCTCCCTTCTCCTGAGAGCAATATAAGTGGCTAAATGCAACACTGTGTTAGCCTGCTAGCCGCTAACTCTATCTATTACCGTGTTAATATCATGTTGAACTTCACATGAAGAATAACATTATAAAAAACACATTCATTTTAACCTACATGAACTTATATTTCAGACCCAAGCTACAAAGCTTTCACCTTTAAGTTGCTTTACCAAATTTATGAGCAGATAGTTGCTTATTTACACACATTTAGCAGGTAGAGAGAGCAACATTAGCATGTCATGTTTGTGGCTACATGAGGATCTATTCCAGGGGTCGGCAACCCCTGGCACCGTAACCAGTGGCACACTAGGAATAAGTGGAATAAGTGTGGAAAATATTTAAATTGTATTTTCGGATCCTGAACGAGGCCGCCGCCAGAGCGCGTCTCCCCGTTACCCGCAGAAGGAAGCCATGCACGCAACGCAGCCCCGCTCTCTTTATCTCCAGGCGACTTTCTGCCGCTTTCCTCCGTGGTGCTGATCGTTTCTCCACAGAGAGGAAAGCACTTCACTAACTGCAGTAGCCTACCCATAAGGAGCTGTACACATGCCGCCGTTTTTGCGTGGCTGTGTCTTTAGTTGAAAGCCCAGTGGCGATCTGCTCATCTCTCATCGAAATAATATTCTACAAAGGGGCGGACTGGCCATGTGTGTTCTGGAGAATCACAGAACGGACGATCGTCCTTATTATTATTATGCTGTTATAACCAATTATTTAAATGTGTTTGTTAAATTCGGCATCATGTAAGTTAGTGATGCTCCGATCGATCGGCCGGTGCTCTCTAAAAATGCCGATCGCATGATGTAAAATACATGACACTTTTCTCTGTGCACGGCAAAACAAGTTCTCCAAAATGGCTTCGCCGGTCTGGCATTATTTTAAAGTGTCCGAATATGACAATAAAATAGCGGTATGCAACGTGTGTGAAGCAGAAATCCTGCAGCTCCACCCGCTGTGACGGACCGGTGAGCGGAGCAACACACAAGAGTTAGACCTAACACACTTAGCTATTTTATCTACCTCTGGAACAAGCTAAACTAGTTATAAATATATGTATTCTTCACTGTCGGGTCATTCATTACTGGATCAGTGAGCTGCATGAGATACTGACAGGCTGTCAGGAGAGGAGAGGGAGAGAGGGAAAGAGAACGCTTCTGCTCATTTCTCCCGTGTTATTATCCAAAGTTAATGTAAACTTGAATAATGTACTTCATTTGAATGTAATAATTATGTTGGTTGTTGTTTGTGGAAGCTCCAGTGAATGAGCCCCATTAACTGAGTTTTAAACATAACTTTAAATGGAAGATCCCCATAGGCCCCGCCCACTCGATCGGATCGGAGCATCCCTATAATAGGCGCATTCACACTGCGGTACTTTTCCCACAAAGGTTCATGCGAACTTAGTTCAGTGAACTCTTTTATCGCGTTCACACCAAAAAGAGCCGGTACTAAATATAGCTCTTTTCTCACAAAAGAGCCGCTCGAAAGTCCCTGCTAGAGAGCAGGGACTTTCGAGCGGCTCTTTTGTGAGAAAAGAGCTATATTTCTGATTGGCTGGGCGGATTGCAAACCACGCCCCGTAAAACTTCCAAAACGTTTTGTGAAGCCGCCATTTTATTATCCTCGCATTAGCATTATTAGCATTAGCATTAGCCCAGCGCAGAAACGCAGAGAGACTAACTTATGGTGCTTATGGAAGCTGCTGGGAGTCCCAGCAGCTTCTACTGAAGCCTTCCCCAACTCCGGGGACTTCCGGCCGGGGACTCCGGGCGGCAGTATCCGCCGTGAAGTTGTTTGTAGCCTGCCAGTAAACCCAAAGCAGAAGAAGAAGAAGTGAAGTCAGCGGCTTCATTTGCCTAATCCACCCCCAGGGACTTTTTCCGGTGTGAACGCGATCTGTACTTAGTTCATGCGAACTAAAGAGTTTGCATGAACTAAGTTCGCATGAACCTTTGTGGGAAAAGTACTGCGGTGTGAATGCGCCTATTGTAAGTTGCGCTAGGTCCACACACTGCTTCCCCGCAGCGAGGCTCCCCCCGCCCTCCCGTTGACAGTTCACGAGCGTCGAGCTCTTCGCCCCCCCCTTGATAATTCACGATCGTCGGCACGCTGATAAAATAATTTTTTTTTAATGGCACTTCATATCAAAAAGGTTGCCGACCCCTGACTAGCCTATCGGCCTACTAATTTCCCTTTTAGCTTTATGTTATTCACCACCATTTCCTGAGACAAATATAAGCGGCTAAATGCAACACTGTGCTAGCCGCTAACTCTATCTATTTATTCAGACCCAAGCTACAATCCTTTCACCTATAAGCTGCTAAAGTGAATTTGTGTACATAAAGCTGCTTTTTACACACATTTAGCAGACCGTGAGCATTAGCATTCATTTGGTGT
Source organism: Harpagifer antarcticus (assembly GCA_902827135.1). NCBI lineage: Eukaryota > Metazoa > Chordata > Actinopteri > Perciformes > Harpagiferidae > Harpagifer > Harpagifer antarcticus. Next base: position 830,069 of record CADEHL010001205.1, on the reverse strand, counting down.
CAGGCAGGGTTCGAGTTAAGGCTGCTCAATTAATCGTATTTTAATCGCAATTACGATTATGGCTTGCAACGATTACGAAAACAACGTAATTATTTTTTAATTATTATTACTTCTATTTCATTTTTTCAAATATATATATTTTTTTATTGGTTTTTCAGTTGAATTATACTTAAAGTTCAGGGTAATCAACTGTTAAAAACATACTGTTCAAAGAAAGGCGTTTTAAATGTGACTAGAATCCACACAATTGGGTTAATGGATGAACACACGGTCAGAGTTACTGTAGGGTTTCCTGTTGTTGCCCGTTTGTCATAACTATAGTTTGTTAACGTAAGGTGTCCCACTTTATGACTGGATAAGACTGGACAGCCTATTTATCTCCTGTCCCGCCTCCCACATGTTTGGAAAATGTCCCCAGATTGTATTGGATCTAGTTTAAAAGTAAAACCGTTTTTCTAAATTCAGTTACCATTGTGTACTGCATGGATTGACAAAAATACAGTAGTGTTACCTCTCTTTCAACACAGCGAACTCCACTTTTGGATAATTTGTTTTTTATCAAACTGCTCCCTCTGCTGTTCAGAGCTCGACACTACATCCTTGAAACTTCAATTTACAGTATTTGGCCAATTTTTGACACAGAATAAGTGTATAAAAATGGTTGTACCCAACAATTGACCAGTACCTACCTTCAGAACACTACTTCTCTTATTTAATGTCAGTCTTTCTGCATTTTTTTTTCCAATTTTAAGAAAGTTGTTGGTTATTTTTTGATTATTATTATTATTACATGTCATTTGTTAGACGCTTTTATCCAAAGCGACTTACACACATTCAGTACTGTGGACAATCCCCACAGGACCAATTTGGGGTGAAGTGTCTTGCCCAGGGACACATCGACCTGCTGACTGCAGTGGGATTCGAACTTGCTACCCCCTGATTCGAAGTCCAGCACACTGTCCACTGAGCCACAGCCTCCCACTCAATTCTGATAAATTAGATCTGATATAGCAGCATAGCAATACGATTATTTGACCAATTCAAAGTAATGTATGTATAATTAATGTAGTGTATAAATAAGTGCCTTTTAAAGTTAACAACACAGGACACCAGAATTGAATTCATCACTTCCATATTCAACAGATTTTATTGTGTTACACAATATGTGAACAGCATATCTACAAAATAATGAGTTGAAAAACGTATAAATTCCTCGTTAAGAGTTCACCATCTATTTAATTTTGTAGTCTTTTCTTCCCAAGACAACACTGCGGTCCAAAATCTCTTTGTGGGCGGGGCTGAGATCTGTGGAGACATCATCTGGAGGACTTTCCGTTTTCGTGAACATCCATCCTGTCACAAAGGAACGAGTTTGATTAAGACATGGGAATCCCGCGTGAGAAATATTGAGTTACAGATGCTTAATGTTTCCTACACACCCATTCTCCTCTTTGAGCTGCTGGTACAGCTCGAACTTGTTGTTGACGGAGCTCACTCTTCCCATGAACTCTTGGTGCTTCCTGGAGTTCGCTGCTGTGATGCGGTTGCTCCACATCGTGAGCAGCGAGACAGGACCTGTGGCAATAAAGAGCCAGAGCCACAGATTAAAACACACATATCCAGAGTGATGTCATCGGTGTGTATTTGTACACAAGCTACTTCTCCTATTATCTGCACAGCTTTCCACTTTACATAACAATACTACACATCTGTTTGAGTATATTGTTATAGTACACAGTTCGTTGGTATATCTATATATCATTAAGATGTTTTGGTTGATTTTCTTACACTGTATCTTCTTTAACTGTTTATGTAGGCACCATATAAACCAAATTCCTCGTATGTGAAAATCTACTTCGCATTAAACCTGTTTCTGATTTACTGCAATAAGCTCTTATCGGCACAGGCTGATCTACAGGGAACTATCGCAATTTCTGCCACGTTTCTGGGGTCAGTTTGTCAAAGATTTCTAATGGTTTTGTTTACATTTTAAGCAGAAGTGTGTGATGAGTGTACCTTTGGCTCTCTCCGGAGGCGGGACCTCCTCAATGGAGAGGCGAGGCTTCTTATTGGCCGGTTCTGGAGAATCTGGGGAGTCTTTGATCACCTCAGACTCCGGCTCTTCCTTATCCAGCAAACCCTTTAGTCTGAAAACACACAGAAAGACACCTCAAAGCCACAGTAAAGAGGATGTATATCCCAAAGTGCTTCACAGAACAAGAAGGAAACATAACAACAATATTAAAATAAACACAGAACAAGATAAAACATCAACAGTGATAATAATGAAATTCCCTTAAAGGTCACCTATTGTGCAAAATCCGCTTCTTCGTGTCTCCTCTACATCAACATGTATCCCTCTTCTTCATGTCTCTTCTACATCAACATGTGTCCCCTCTTCTTCATGTCTCTTCTACATCAACATGTGTCCCCTCTTCTTCATGTCTCTTCTACATCAACATGTGTCCCCTCTTCTTCATGTCTCTTCTACATCAACATGTGGTCCCCTCTTCTTCATGTCTCTTCTACATCAACATGTGTCCCCTCTTCTTCATGTCTCTTCTACATCAACATGTGTCCCCTCTTCTTCATGTCTCTTCTACATCAACATGTGTCCCCTCTTCTTCATGTCTCTTCTACATCAACATGTGTCCCCCTCTTCTTCATGTCTCCTCTACATCAACATGTGTCCCCTCTTCTTCATGTCTCTTCTACATCAACATGTGTTTGTCTCGTGTAACCATTAGCCAATCAGCAACCAAGGTAAACCTGGAGACGCTGCAGTACATATGCCGGGCCTGTAAGTGGCGCTGTACTTCTGCCACAAAATACACCAAAAGCAGCGAAGAAGACCCCCGAGCATGGTTGCCCTTCTGTTTATACCCCGCGGTGGATTTAGCAACATGTAGTTCATGTAATTCTCCATGTCCACTTGTTGCTGATGGTTGTGGTAGAGGAGCTGTAGATTGTGCACTAACATCTGTAGCATGGCCAGTAGCAGTAGCACTAGCCGTAGCTACTGACCATGCTACAGCAGTGAGCAGCAGAGGTGGGGAGAGGCGGGGCTATGGCTTCATCGTTATCAGGAAATGATAGGGCGTACACACGGAGCCGTTTGACCCCCAGAGCTTTCTGGTTGCCGATCTATCCACCTTGGGACCCGTTATCAATTGCGGGGTCCTTTTGCGCGTTTCCGTTACGGCCTCGTGTGAACGAACGGGCTATACGAAAGAGAAAAGTAGCGGATACAACCGTTTGCGTTCTCGTGTAAACAGAGGGGCGTGGGGAGGGGCTCCTTATTTTCATCTAAAGTAACAGACAGAGAATCAGCACTTTGGAAACAGGGCTGAAACAGAGGGGATTATGGGTAATGCTGCAATGATCTGTTTGGTGTTTCAGCCAATCAGAGACAGGCTCTGTATATATCTGAGACCTGTAGTATATTGATGAAAAACAGTATAATAGAAAGTTAACCCACATTAAAAAGATAGGTTTTTAATGTACTTTTAAGCATTTCAAGGGAGTTTGCTGTTCGAAAACAAAGCAATAATAGATTTTAACTGGTCGAAGACAAGCACAGCTTACAGTATATTTGTGTAGGTATATAGAGCCTATATTGAATATTGCCTTTTCATAAGAGATATTGTAAATGGGAGAAATAGAGTGATTTATTGTGATATGGTCTAAGATCCACGATATATTAAGACTGACCTTTCCGACTCCTGCCAGCTTTTGTCGTCTGCATCCTTGCTGCCATTTTTCTCCGTCTTGTCCTCCTTGTCTTCCCTCTTCCTCCCCCTCTTCTTCTTCTCCTTCTCCTCTTCCTCGGGGGGTTTGCTGCGGCAGGCGATGATGCAGTCGAGAACTCTCTGGTGTCGGTCAGTGGCTCCGGCGTGAGTTTTCACCAACGTCTCCAGCTCGTTCCACATTATACGATACTGTTCGTCTCTGGGGGGAAAAACATGGAGTGAGTGACACGGCTTTTTAACTAATGACCAGAGGTGTGGTACCAGTACTTTACTCCACGACTTATTTTTCTGTCGACTTTGACTTATTTTGAACTCAAATACCTGTACTTTCTACTTCTCACATGTTGAACACAAATACCTGTACTTTCTACTTCTCACATGTTGAACCCAAATACCTGTACTTTCTACTTCTTACATGTTGAACACAATACCTGTACTTTCTACTTCTTACATGTTGAACACAAATACCTGTACTTTCTACTTCTCACATGTTGAACCCAAATACCTGTACTTTCTACTTCTCACATGTTGAACACAAATACCTGTACTTTCTACTTCTTACATGTTGAACCCAAATACCTGTACTTTCTACTTCTCACATGTTGAACCCAAATACCTGTACTTTCTACTTCTCACATGTTGAACCCAAATACCTGTACTTTCTACTTCTTACATGTTGAACACAAATACCTGTACTTTCTACTTCTCACATGTTGAACACAAATACCTGTACTTTCTACTTCTTACATGTTGAACTCAAATACCTGTACTTTCTACTTCTTACATGTTGAACCCAAATACCTGTACTTTCTACTTCTCTCATTTCCCAAACAGCTGGTTCCTTTAGTCTGAATGTGTGTTTGGTGGCGTGATCATTATTCTTTAGAGTCATTGCGTGCCTATTGATTTGAACACGATCCGTGTATCCATCATTTCCTGGTCTTCTCTAAAGAAGAGGGACCAATGGAAACGTTGTCATGTTGCCGTTGTTCAGCATGGAAACATTCATTAGCTAACAATGACATTATTGTTCTATTAATATAAAGGGAGGTCAGGTACTCTTTAAAACAGCTGCTAGTTATGGGTACTTTTTACTGAAGTACATTTCAAAGCCTCTTTACTTTCACCAGAGTATCTGTACTTCTACTTGAGTAAAGGATGTGTGTACTTTCTCTGAGAGTGATTTTAGAATAAAGTACCTCTTGGGGCCTTTGCCTCTGGATCCCACGGTTGAAATAGGAAGTGGATCGTTCTTCCTCTCCATGTCGACCAGGTTGAAAACGGTCTTCTGGCAGGTCAGAACGTCTTCTTCAGACAAAGTCTCTTTCACTATCAGGTTAGCTAGAGGCACCACCTAGTGGAGGAAAAGAGGAACATGGAGGAGGATGATGATGTGGGAGGTACAGTAGGTAGATTGTCTTTAATGTGTAGGAAAAAACTAAATGTTTGCACACGGTGAGTGAAATCTAGCAGTAGAAGCACAGTATCTGTTGGTGCTGCTCACTCACGGCCTGCATGTTGAAGATGGTGGTCTGCGAGATGATCATTGGCCAGTACCGAGTGTGGCGCTCCAGCTGAGATTTGGCCCTCTCAGCTGGGAGCTTCCCCGAAGGATCATGGGAAGTCTCTGAAACGGGAGTGAGCCGGTTCTCCCTCATAAATTCCCCAAAATCCTGAAAGAGACAAAAAAGAGAGAGATCTGGTTTAAAGATCCCCTATTATACTGTTTTTCATCAATATATCACAGGTCTCAGATATATACAGAACCTGTC